>JAAGNO010016167.1:177397-224675 GCA_033439905.1 Ceryle rudis
CCTCCCAGCTCCTTGTGCACTCCCAGCATCTGCTGGCAGGCCAGTCTGAGAAGCTGCAAAGTCCTTCACTTGGTATAAACACCGCTCAGCAACAATTAACACATCCGTGTGTGAGCAGCGTTATTCTCACGCTCAATCCAAA
Source organism: Ceryle rudis (assembly GCA_033439905.1). Classification (NCBI taxonomy): domain Eukaryota; kingdom Metazoa; phylum Chordata; class Aves; order Coraciiformes; family Cerylidae; genus Ceryle; species Ceryle rudis. The sequence goes on from JAAGNO010016167.1 coordinate 177,540, forward strand.
ACACAGCCCCGTACCAGCTACTAAAGAAAATTAGCTTTATCCCAACACAAACCAGGACAGTGAGGCTCCTCTGAGCAAGAATAACTGAAACAGACCTAGACCCATTTAGATGTTTGTGAGCAGTGACAAAGATTTGATTGCCATGTACTGGAAGAGCAGAAGCAACTGCAGGCTTGCATCGTGCTGTGACACAAGGTTTTGTGAGCTTCTCACCTATTAACTAAAGCTCCACATTGTTGAGAAGCAGCATCACCAAATCCTGCTCTGGTACACGGCAATACTGTTGCAGGGAACCGGGTGTATTTGGGATGTGCTGCAAGGATTACACTGGCACATAAGCAAAGAAGTCCTGCAAAGCTCAGATCTTGAGTGAAATGCAACAACCACAAGTTTGAATTTATTCCTCAATACTCATTTGCTTTTAAGCACAAGTTGCCACGTGTGTGACAAGATCCATATCTTGCTCACTTTAATGCCTGTAGTAGAGTGCTGGCAATGGGGTTTGTAAAACCTGTCCTCACACAAGCTGTCATATCTTATCTAGAACGTATCCATGATGATTTAAACACTCAGGCTTATTTTCCATTGTTGCTTATAATACTAAAACTCAGTTGCTTAGATGTTTGCAGGATATAAAACTCTTAGAAGGGGAAGTACTGTCACGGTGAATTTGTTTCCAAAGTCAAGACTACATTCATGGCAAAAGAAAAAAAAAAATACTTACATTCACCCAGCTATTTTTCTAATGATTTTTAATGCCTTTGGAATTCCTGATTAGGAAGGCATATCTGATAGTTAAATACTGCAGGACATTATATATGAATTATTGTCTCCAAGTATTTGTCAAAACTATAATTGGAAGTAGATTATGTGAGAGAATAGCTAGTTTCTCAGCTATTTATGCCTGTGGATATATTTACCTTATGACTCCAGTGACATTTGCAAATGCAGGTGTTGTTTAAATATCAACAACATTTTACATAATTCACATTGACGTGCAGACAGGTAAGAAGAGTTTTTCTCTTTGCTCGTACTTTATTTCTGCATCCCCTGAACAAGCGTGCTCCGTGTTTGTTCTCTGGCTTTGGCATGGCTGGAGGACACGAGGCAGCAACACATCTGAACCATCCTTTCCCTCTCTCTGCAATGAGATCCTCACGACAGTGAGTAATGGGAAGAGGGTTGCGTCTAAACTGCTCTAGAGATGACTATTCAGCAAAGAGTATTATCTAGAGGCAGGTCACCCAGGCAAGATAAAGTTCATCGCATCAATAAACTGGCTTTTTTGTCTAATTAACACACGCTGAACACATCCCTGAGCTGATTTACAATTCCATCCATCAGGGTTTAGGCTGGAGTGTGGGCTACGCAGAGCCCAGCTCTGCCACTGAGAGGCCAGTGGCTCTCAGCTGCAAGCCCCAGCCTCCCTGTGCAGTCGAAACAATGCATTTCTGCTGTATTTTTGAGTGGCTATTCATAAATTGCATGTAAGGTCACCATTAACACATTTTGCACAGAGATGAGAGTTGAACACACACTTGTTTTTTTATGGGGGCCTTTAAGCAAGTTTATACTAAGTTTATACCTTATAAGAGTATATTAAGGCATGACCTTCTTTAATCTTAATAGTGTGTGATGACTGCTGCAGGTCAGGTGTCCGTCCTGACTCTTGTACAACATTTCAAGTCATATGGCCTTTCAAAATCACATATTTTTTGCTGAAGTCTTTTTGGCATTTTAGTATTGGGTAAGGAAATTAAAATGTAGTGATATTTAAAGCCCCTCCTTTTATATATGTAAAGCCAAGGGCCCATGGTAACATGAGCTGGCTTTGCTCTAGTTGGCGAACAAGGAAAATGGAATAAAAAGTAGATAAAGTCCTTTTTTGCTACAGTTACATATATAAGTAGTTGAATAAATTTCAAGTTCATGACACCTGATAGCAATGAAAATGGAGAAAAGTCATAAAAATCATACTGCTATTGTCATATGCACCATTAGGATTAAGATGAATAGTAGGCATGCCAAAAAGCCAAAAAAAGCAGGAATTTCTGGAGGGGACAGAGTATACACAGCACAAGTACATGTCACCTCACACAATCACACCTTAATCCTCACTAGAGCTTACAGGTACAGTTGTACAGTCACACTTCATGGCAATTTGACATGATTTTTCATAAATGGCAATGAGAAAAGTATTGGACAGACTTTGAACTGTTTCTGATATGTGAAAAAGAGCTTTGAACAAGGCAAGGATTTCTTACCCTGTTGATCTACGCCAGTGAAAACTGGAGAGCAAGAACCAGAGGGCAGATATTGATTGCCACAGGCCAGTGAACACCAGGGGGGATATAGTTTACTAAAAGGTGTTGTGATGTGGGGACAGTGAAGAATCTTGAGGAATATGTCTTAAGTATGGAAATTAAGAAAAATATATAATTTAAAGAAATATTTGGGTGTCTGAGAGGTTTGCAGTTTTACTAGCCCTGTTCTTAAAAGATGATGCATAAACTCTAGGGCATATGCAAAAGTAAATGTGAGGACAGAATTTGGCACTTAAAATAAATCTTCACTCAGGCAGTGGTCTCCACGGGAAAGATTCTAGGAAAAGAGCTTTCCCTGGTAATGCTGGTTAAATAAATCTTCATCCTCTGAAAGGACTAGGAGACTCACCTGGAGTTCTGCATCCAGTTCTGGAGCCCCTATTACAAGAAGGACATGGATATGCTGGAACATGTCCAGAGAAGGGCCACAAGGATGATCAGCAGGCTGGAGCACCTCTCCTGTGAGGATAGACTGAGAGAGTTGGGGTTGTTCAGTCTGGGGAAGAGAAGGCTCCGGAGAGACCTCATTGTGGTCTTACAGTATCTTAAGGGGGCCACAAGAAAGCTGGGGAGGGACTTTTTAGGCTGTCGGGCAGCAATAGGACTAGAGGGAATGGATTAAAACTAGAGAGAGGTCGATTCAGGTCAGACATTAGGAAGAAGTTCTTCACCATGAGGGTGGTGAGACACTGGAACAGGTTGCCCAGAGGGGTGGTGGAAGCCCCATCCCTGGAGGTTTTTAAGACCAGGCTGGATGGGGCTCTGAGCAACCTGATCTAGTGGAGGTGTCCCCGACGTTGTCAGGGGGGTTAGAACTGGATGATCTTTAAGGTCCCTTACAACCCTTCCAACCCTGATGATTCTATGACCCGACACATTGTGTACTAGAATCAGAAAAAAAGCATTACTTGAAAACAAAACAAAACAAAACAAACAAAACAAACAAGCAAACAAAAAAAACTACCAAAAATCCCCCCCATTATTATTTGGATTTAAAGGAGCAGAAAAGGAAGAAGGTTGTTTTTTCAATAAATAAATAAATAAATAAACAAAAGAGAAGGAAAAAAGAAGCAAGGCAAAAAGAAAAGATGAATGTTCTTGACTGTTGGTCCTCTCAGATGCAAGAGCACCAGTTTTAGGGACCCCAGCTGAACAAATCCTTTCATGTCCAAAATAATGAAAAAAGGCTTCTAGTTAAATACTTGCTTAGGGCTTTGAAAATAAAGAAAGGTCAAGATATATACATGGGGATGAAGGCAAGAGAAAAAAAATACTACCCACACCACCACTGTGTGCAAATTAGTATCTCAGAAGAGAAGTGGCCAGCACAGAAACAGCCACAGTGACGTTTCTTTCAGTCATGTGTGTGCTCAACAAAAATTTGTCACTGGAGGCAGAGCCCCAACAGGGCTGTCCCCAGAAGCCTGGTATTGGATGCTTGGCACTCTAAAGCAGACGGAAGGATGCCGGACAGGGCAGTAAACTGGTTTTGCCAAACACTTGCCACTGATGAGCCAGGAACTGGAGCATTACTGCAACAAAACAGGGGCTGGGGCTCCTGCAGGCAGAGAATATGAGACCATGTCTTATGCCAAAGACATGTGGGATTCAGGGTGTGATGATTCCTGACACGCTGAGCCAAAGTCTTTCCTGCTGCAGCTTCCATTGTAGGTTAATTTGGACCAGTGCCTTACAAGAAATGTAGTGCAGCTGGAATGCTGGGAGAAGAAAGCAATCTTCCTCTTGTTGCCACAAGCAAGCTGAAGCTTGTTGCTTCAGTTAATCTATGCACTGAACTTTAGATAGTGGGACGTGCTATATAAAAACATAAATAATAATTAAAATGCAAATGAATGAAATATGGAAAATTTTGTTACATAGTTTTCATCACTTCAAGATACTTTTGCAGGACAGTATTTCAAATGGGTCTGACCACCAGAGTGTTCCTGTGAAGCAGCAGCACTCCATTCTTGGCAGATTTCTCCAGCAATCTCTTTTCTACCTGGACGGGGGGGTTTTAATACAGAAACCGTTCACACCAAGGGATTTTAAACTAATCAGTTGGCAAGCTGTTCTTAAACATCTACCCTCCTATGAGACTAAAAATAATATTCAATCATACATTCTCTACGTTGTATCATTCTCTAATTACACTTCTTCACAAGGGAAGAAAATAAGCATGACATCCTGCCTTTAACACTGCAAAGGTGGGCAAAACTGTCTTCTCAGTGTTCAGGATCACTTAGCATTACATTTTCTTTTGTTCTGACATTTATTTTTACTTGCATGGGCCTCCATGCCAGCATGTGCACAATTCCTTCACGCCTCATCCCTGAATCTTCCTACCAATTACTTGATGTTCTCCCTCTCCCATAGAGTGAGTTAATGTGAAACTGATTCAAATAAAACTGAAACAGAACCCTGAATTTGGGTTTTTACAGTAAAAAGAAAACAAACAGAAAAACCCACAAAACCAACACACACTCACCAAAAAAACCCCACAACAAACAAACAAGAAACCACATAAAAAACCCAACAAACCAAATAAAACCCACAAACAACTTGAAAAAAATACACTTGCTAAAAAAAGTACCAGACAAATTAATTTAAAGCTCAGAGAGGGGGGAAACCCCCACCATGTAGCTCTGATTTAAAGAACTGGCTCACATTCCTCAGGCTGCCACCTTTCCACGTTCCTATCCTTCCAGTCTTTTGGGGAGGTTAGATTTGTGATCAGAGGCACTTTGCAATCAGTAGAAACGTTCACATTTACAGTGACTCTCAAAACAGCACATGGCCTTAAGAATCAGTCTTTAAGCGCTAGGCTAAGTCTGCTAAAAGACCTCATAGCCCAGCACAAAAGAGATCACGTTGACAGTATGTAAACCTACATTGACCCTGTTTATAAGAAACTCAAGAATGATTCTCCACACAGGCTGCTAAATTTATCAAAGTTTTTACAAGTTACTTCACAATATTCCATTACCAATTTGAATTGAGCTGAGATTTCCAGAAACCAACAATATTAATTCTGTTATGATTAAAGAATACAATAGTTCCCAAATAAAACTAATATTTTTTACATTTTCCCTAAGTTTTCAATATGTATTTTTAGACTCCTATATTTCAAAATATGATCTCCTAGAAGATGGTTGATATTTTTCCCCCTGGCTAAGCACAAAACAATATTAGCATCTCTAGCAGAAAGCCTGGGTAATTGGTTTGACAATTAAAAACACAAATATCAAACCACTAAGGGAAGATTATCCAGGTCCAGTAATTTGCAGTATTGTTTAGCAGGACAGGATGCTTAAGGGCATTAAACAAATGGCATAAAATGTACTATGTAATGGCAGTGACATTTTCAGCTATCGTTATTGTAAAAGGCAACAAAATATATATTGTCAGCTAACATACCTACGATGGCCTGGGTCCTCAAAGCATTTGTTCAAAGATGACATTTTTAGAAGCATCCCAGATATTTGGGGCACAAGTTCCTTTACTTGAGAAAATTCAAAACCATGCGCAAATTCTGACTTTCTGACAGACAACTCTTTGTGCTGTTTTGATCACAATAGTACTCAAAAATAAATATATGGCAACTCCAGGGGCTGAAGACCCAGAGTCTGTACTTCCCCCTCCATTTTTTACCAGGATACACCAGTACACCAAAATACACAGGTGTAAATGGTGTCTGTTGCTCCCTTGCCAGCACCAGTTCAAAAAAACCAGTTCAGAACTGGTGTCTCCTTCCTTGGGCTTCTAGTTATTGAGGATTACAGTTCCTGTAATATCTTTGCAACCGTTCCATCTCTAGGAGAAAGTCAATAAAATTAATAGAAAGGAAAAAAAAAAGGTGAGATGCAGTCAGCACAATCCAGAATCCTGAACCTGCAGAGAGTTAAATCTACAAAGACAGGCTAACCAAATGCTCCATCGCATTTTCCTCATGAAGAAATAATTTGCAAATAGCAGTAGCAGAAGAAGAAAGATTACAGTTTCACAGGGGAAAAAAATCCGAGGAATTCAGCTAAGAACATTGCACATAAATGGAAAGATACTTTCTTTGCTTCCTCCACTTAGAGAGAACTGGACAGTGCCTGACAGAAAAAAGCACTTAGTTCAGTCTCTGTAAAAAGTAAAGCAGCTCTAGCTTTCCAGTTTACATTTCTACCTAGTTCAAAATGGAAAAGAAATAAAGTATTTTTTATCTCTTGTATGTGCTACAGGAATGGAGCAATTTGCTGTAACTAATGTTAGGGATCAAAAATGCTTTTACAATTCCTGTTTGGGGTACAGACATTCATTTCTTGACTTGGTCTCTCTTTTCACTGGGATATCACTGGCAATACTTTTGCAGCACTTCTGCTCTGCTACTCATTTATCCTATACTGGCTTTGAACACTGAATTTTCAGAGTGGTGATACCTTTTTTCTTTTTCTTTTTTTTTTTTTTTAATATATATATTCTTTGCTGGTGCTCTCCCTAAGTAATAAAGCACTGCCATTTCTAGGTGTCTGGAAAGGTAACAGCCCAAACTGAACACAGGCTGTAGCAGCACATCTTCTGCTGGGGTGAATCAGTACCTTTCCCTTCCAGTCAACACAGCAGAATTTTGTTTTATTCCACCTAAGGATCTGATTGTTAATTCATATCTGATATAAAGTAAGTCTCACTGCTGAGATCTTCCTGGGCTACTCAACTCAAGCCGAGGACAGGGTGCCTGGGAATACGGAGCATCCCCTGTGCTCCAGGCCCCCGGCCCAAGGCAGGAGGCAGTGCAACACTACTGCATCACAGCTCATTAAGGATCCTGGTGGCCTGTCTTATGGGAAACAGTTAAGGAAGGAATTGGGGAAAAGATGTCAGAAGCTCAAGGGGAAAAAAAAAGAATGAAAGAATAGAAAATAAAGTCTGATAATAGCACAAAGATATAAAAGGGCAAAGACTGGGATGAGTCAGGTGAGCTGACTCATTACCTTGAAAAGAATCAAAGGGCATTAGAGATTAGAAAAGGAGCTCATTTTAAACATCACACTCTCACTTTGGTTTGGAAGATTCTTGTCTTGAAGACAGAGATTAAGAGTAAGAGGTAAGTAAGGAGTCCACATATAATTTATTAATAAATTAAAACCAATGACCAACTCAACTAAACAGCTTGTACTTCAGTTGGGGTCCTGTATAAAACTACTGTAAAATTAAGAAGGGGCATTTGGGGGTTGTATTTCAGTTACCTAACTCCTAATTATCCTTGCCTTGCCTCCCTATGCAGCAGTGTGTTTTGATAAGAGCATGTACACTGCTCTCCACCTTGGAGGCCCTACAGCAGCCGACACCAAGGCCAGCAGGACACCTCTCTTTCTGCAGGGCACACAGTCCGTATCTTTTCATCCAGCATTAGTAGTAGCCTATTTAGACATCAGCAAGATGGTTAAAGATCTGAGGTCTGCTTGTAAAAATACTGATTCAAAGGCACAGCTTGCAAAGATCAGGTTCTTTCTGACTGTGAGGTACTGCACACACAGAATGTTGTATCAGTCAGGTAATTGAAGGTTGGTTAATAATAATTACAATAACTTGGTGAAAAAGCATGCAAGGCACAGGTAAAACTGTGCCTTTCTACCTCACCCTTTATCTCCAGCTTATACTCTTAAAATAAGAGTAGCCAGCCCTCAGAGAGTACTAAAATTTTGCTAGGATGAGAACCACAACGAGTCAGCCATACCGACCCTGATGCCAAAGGTGACCAAAAAAGAAATGGTAATGGATTATAGACAAGAGATGACAAGAATTCTCCAAGGGACCTATTACTCCACTGCTGGCTGGCCTACAAAGAGGCATGCTCTGCTGCTACATCCAAGGGCAGCTAAGTAATGTCAAGTCCAGCAGCCCCTGCCAGCTCACCTCCTTCCTCTGCTGATGCACCAGGCTGCCCGGGAGCCACCAAGCCATCGTTTTCCTGAAATATCACACAACATCCTTGCCAGGCAGCTCCAGTACTGCTCCCACAAAAGCTACACATTAGTCTTCAGGACACCTCTACCACCAGGGTACTTCAGAAATATGCATCTGCTCAACTCTCTTGTATAACAGGCAATTATTTTTATTTGTAAGGAGAAACTCTCAGGCATAAGTTTGATAGGAAGGTTCTAGAGGCAGGGTTTGAGCAGGGATTCCTCCAGCCCCTGAGAGGATTTAAACCACAGTAACACTCTTGCTCAAAGATAATACTCTCCAAAGCTGGCACTGTGTCTTCCTGCATTAAAAATAGTACTCTAAACATCTCGGGGGTTATCTAGTACTAAGAAGGCACTCATTACCAATCTATATTAAACAATTCAGATATTAGATTTGGTCCATTTTATAAGAAAAATTGCATTTTTTAAATGAAAAGAATTTTAGTCTACCTAGAGCAAGGTTTCAGTTGGGTACCTCCATCATAAATAACAGAAATGAAAAGCCTTTGCTTTTCAGTTAGGCCAAATGAGGTATTGGCCACAGAAGCAGTCATTAGGGTCAGACTTTGGTGCTGGAAACCCAAGGAAAGGGTAACTCTGTCTTGTGCATTTAAACATTTGAATTCATAACTTTGGAAGAAAAGAGATTTGGGTTTGGGTGATTTATAAATTGTTATTTTTTCCTCTTTATTTGCAAGAGGTACAGCCTTCATTCAACCTTTTATAAAATTCAAAGAGATTGTGAATATTCTCCTGAGCTCTAAGTACCTGCTGTTCACAATCAAGACAGACAGTAGGAGGGCTGGAATTCTCTGAGTTTGTTCAAGAGTGGGGATGTTCCCTACTTACTACAAAGGAGGACAAGATGCTGCCATTCCATTAAAACTTTCCCACACTGAAACTAGAGCTGCAGCACATCTTCAAAATGTTTATTTGCTAATGCAATTCATCCTCACAAGCAAGCGCCTTTGTTTGATGTGTCCCATCAAAACACACATGCAAATTTAACTAGGCAAACTGGTACAAAATCTGCTATAAAGCACAACCAGATCAGGTGGCAGCAGCATTCACCCACAGTAGTTTCTTCTCTTTCTTCTCCTCCTGAAGGGACAGAAAGGATTTTTGAGCAAGTTAGCAGGACAGATAGGTATTTCCCCCTGTGCCTTTCCCAAATCCCTGTAATCGTATTTGGTGAAGTGCAATTTCCAACAGGCCAAATCCCTACTGAAAGTATCTTGTGTATTCTGTTGCCTTTGATGGTCCTTCACCTTGTTTCTTGCATATAAATCCTGTGCTTACTTTCTGCAGGATGCTCACCCTCTTTTCCAAGCTCTGGAGCATATGACATTTTCAGCTATGAAGGCTGCCTTCAGACTTTTCTGTTACTGAAGCTGATATATTTTTAGTAATCACATTTCCTTTTCTCCCCTCCTGATTTGTTTTTCTCTTTGATTTCATTCCTCCCCCCTCTTCCACAGGATCTGCTTTATATGGACGATGTGTGTGGACCCAAGAAATCCTCAGGCGCTTTGGTGCTTGGAAACAGTCACCTATTTGTCAGAACCACCAGCCCTTTCCTCCATTAGAAGTACAAATTTACATTTCAGGCAAACAAAGTCCTGTCTCCCTCCAAGGCAGGCAGCAGAGATACCATATCATATCACATCGCAGGTACAATAACTGATCACTCTTTCTCCTTTCTTATCATTGATTCAAACATGTACATACTGGAACTTAAATTCCTGATAGGAGTATTCCTATTAAATACTTTCTATATATTAGTCAAATGTTTGCTGTTGCAGCATTTAAACCTGATCAGACTCTTCCTTCAGTAACTCAGCAAACTCACTGAAGTAAAACTCAAATATTAGATCAAGGTCTCGTATCTCAAAATTTTCACAGATCAAAGCTGAACTCCTAAATTTGATCACAGAACACCTGCTATCTTAATGACACAAACCAAAACCCATGTCCAAAACAACAGGTAAACTTCTCAATATGAAAAAGTCCTCCTGTTACCATCAAGAGTTGTGATTTTGGACTCGATGTGTGTTCCTTTGAATAATTCATAACTGATTTTATCACAAAAAATTGCTTTCATCGAGGCTAGAATATGGTGTAAGAACCGTCTGCAATGACTCAGTTTGAAACTTCAAATGATTTTATGTAAAAGTTGTATGTAAGAATTAAAAATAAATAAATAAATAAATAAAATCACATTACAGTTAAATTCCAAAGAGAATTCAGGCAGGCAGAATGTAACTGCACCAGATGGAACTTGAGTTGCATTCATTTAAAATGACGCCTCCTGTCTTGCAAAAACAATTTTAAAAAGTATTCCATCCTCTTAGTTCAACACTGCTAACTTGCCCAAAGCTCATGTACCTTGCAAATCTCTATCAATTAAAATCCACTTTACATCACAGCAGTTTTGAGCTACTCAATTATCATTTTACCTCCTTATTACTAAAAAGTGCTACCTATATCTTAATTTATTATTCACATACATACTCTGGAATCTTGCTTATCCTCTTTGGAAATTGGCACCTTCACTGAGGGAAACTCATTCATGAGAGATAACAGCTCTGTTAGCACTTTGTAATCCAGATCAGATTATTAGATTAGGACTGAACGTGCATTAGTATAATAAAACAGAAATCTGTTCTAAATAGAGTGCAAACAAGCCCTACTTTAGAAAATAAATGAATGCAACTCATCTTTGAGTACACCACTCATTAGAAAACAAAGAAGTTCTGCTGAGAAAGCCTGGAGGAGAACAATTCGTGGAGTGGGCAGAGCATTACATCTTGCTCATCCCTTCCTCCTTTCTTTATCCTTTCTAAGATCATCCCTAAAAGCCAACATTCACATATGCACTAATAAACCATCTGAATTTCTGCTACCGTGCTGTAAAAACCTCCTACTCTGCTTTGGCTGCAGTATATAAACGGTGGTTCAACTTTTTCAGTTTCCTGGAGTCTTTCTTTCATAAATTTGTGCAACAAAGACAGATCTTACTCTAACCTTTTCCCCCATAACTGTTACTAGGGTTTTTCTGTTCAGGATCTTTCTGTTCCATTCTCTAAGCTCTTCTGCCCCAAAGGGACTCTTCAACTCTTGATCCTTGTTCAAGTTAATAGGGCTCAGAGGATTTTGCAGAATAATTCTTCATCTCCAGGAAGGGCTCAATAGCTTCAAAATGCAATGACTTAACAATATGCTTTTATTCACTGTCAAATTTCTTGCTCTTTTCCCTCTCTTACACCAAAACGCAAAATTCAGCTCAAGCCATTTTAAGTCCTAGATCCATTTTTCAGTTTTACTCACTACCAAGACAGACTTCAGAGCTATAGTGTCTTTGGCTGAGATCTAAGACAGGGCATGCTTCCAGCTCCTCAACCCACCTTTTCAGTTCAGTGTTGGGTTTAGAGCTCTGCTCTTCCTGTGTCTTGATTTCCCTGGGCAGGAAAGCCAGACACACATGCGGGAGGAGAGCCATGGCATGCTCTTGTAAGCCTTCAAGCATGACAGCACAACCATGAAATGTCTGTTCTGTGGTCTAACTACACCTTCTGATGACATCAATCAGAAAAAAATCAAATATTCCTTGAATTAATATCTTGATTTGATGACAGATGAAGACTGAAGATAGCAAATGGAATGTTTACTCTGAATTTCTACCATGTGTCACTTCTCCCAGTTAAGGTGGTGAGCTAGTCTGTAAGTACCCACTATTTGAGCAGCTTCCCTTCAGGAAACCAGTTTGGCTGAAGAGATCAGAACTGCCTTTCATGAGCCAGGAGAAATGAACACTGCAGAAGTGGACACCAGCATTCAGACTGCAATCTTTCCCCATCCTCCTGCACTTTCTGTATGTCACCGTGCTGACCTGAGATACAGATCTGAAGGAAAGTGGAAAAGCTTGAACACCTCAGACTTTGATCAGGCAACTGTAGATGTCTGATCAGCAAGTATTTATATAAAGATGAGGCGATGGCATGTCTGCCTTGCAGCCAAGGCACACGAACTAGCTTTTATCCAGCTGTCTTGTAAACCCTTGCTGGCTGCTCCAGTACCAAGCTCAGTACAGACTGCAAAACCCACCAAAGACCCAAATAAACTGGCCTGCATGGAGCTGCATTTTCTCTTGAACCCATCAACAAGGCCTTGCCCGGACCTCCATGCTGCCTTTCTTAGTGAGCTTCCATAGTTCAGAATCACTCTTCTATCTTACCCTGTACTGAAAATCAGAGGCTTGCAGACCTGATGTGACTTCAGTGCAGACTTATTCTTAATTTTTTGGGAATCCCTGCCAGCCAGCCAGACTGCTTTTCTAATTTTAATGCAATTTATAAAACTCCTTGTGCTTTACAGCTTCATTTGGATGGATCAGAACCTTCTACTGTTCTGCTCCAATTCTATTGGAATCTTACAGGGCAATTGAAACCAGATTTGAGAAAAAAAGATTAATTCCAACTGCCAGTTAAACACAGTGAAAAGATAGGTTAATCTCAACACACCTCAAAGTTGACAAAGTCATTGTTTAATGTGTTTAGATATAAAGCTAAAAGAAATTTGATAACAGCAATAAGACAGTTCCAGGAATATCGTTACCATGAAATAATTACATCCCAACAGGATTAGAGGTAATCAGCCACACTGTGTCTCAGTACACCTCGGGGGATGATTATCTTACCATAACAACACCACCCATCGTGTTTCACTTCTTAAATGTGTTCTGATAAAATAACATAGTTTAAAAGTTTGTGTAGCTGTTTGTGTCAGCAGAGGAGCAAGAAGAACAATAGTCAGAGTATATTTTCTTTTCCCAATAACTTTGTATGCTAAAAAATTTAAATCCCATTGGAAATTCACAAACATATTTGTTACAAAAATATGTTCAGCATTTAGATTGCAAGAGAAATAATCAAAATGAGGACATTGAAATTTATCTTGGCAGGCTGTAGGGGTTTTTTTTCCTCACTGTTATGACTTTAATTTGTGTCACCATTTTAATGTTATTTAAATATGGAATTTTACTTAATGAGTTTATCAATTGCTAGAAAGAAAGAAAATAAAGAAGTGTTTCATAGAAGATTAGGAGCCACGCAGAATAATATTTATTTACTTAACTGACCAAAAAAAAAAAAAAGTAATAAATCTTAGTCTCCCAAATAAATGGAGCTATTATGCCTGATTGAGTATATTTATTTCTACTAATAGAAAATAATATCTCCACGGGTATTACTTTGCTGTTATTTGTTATGTGCTGACATTGTTAGGTAAAATATAAAATCAAATAATAATGTATAACATATGAGGGCCACAGCAGTACTCTATACAGTATAGCAGTACAGCACCATATGGATTCTGGTGTGTTTTCTTAAAGCTGCACATGGCAACTGACAGTATAGGTCAGCTTTGGTAGGGGAACATTACTGGTGCCATGCTGGGCCGCTGTATGTCAAGCCCAGCATGCCACAGACAGTAATCAGAAGTAAGTGATATTGTGCATCAATTATTTATTCTTACAGACAGATCTAGTGGTGACAGTTCACTTGTTCTGCAGATATTCACATGATCAAACCAGACTGTCCCAATTCCTTTATTACTTAAGTAGAATATTGGCACTTGGGTTGGCAGCCTAAAGAAAAAAAAAACCCAACTTATTCTGAGCAGATGAGAAGCTTTGGAATTGTAGAGGCACACCAAGTGCAAACAATAAATTACAAATGAAAAGAGATTTCTCAAGAGCGGCTACTACTTGGAGAAAGATGTTTTGGACTTCTTGACCTTTCTGAAGACTGGCTTTCTGGCTTATTACTAAGAACTTTAAAGACTATTATAAATGGTTGACTCAGCTAGTCTAGAAATGAATTATGCAGACTATAAAGGGAACTTAACTGACCTCATATACTACCATCTCATGAATGACTATTTTGCTTTGAATTAAAAGTCAAAGGGAAATTAAAATGGATATCTTTATGACCGCTTTAAGGAATTTTAAACCCATAACTGAAAAAAAGAAAAAAAAAATTTGCATTTTTATAGCACATTACTCAAGAAGATCAAAAAACAGCTTATGCGTGGGATCCCCATTTTACAGATAAGAAAACTGAGGCACAGAGAAAGGAAAGAACAAATCCACCCAGAAAACTTTCTGCCTTTTACAAACAGAACTTCCTCCGTTAATGCATCCTAAGGCTACGTTCCATTAGTAACTAATATGTTGTGTCATTTATTACACTGACTTCCACCACAAGAACCTTTCTTTCAAGCACAGAAAGCCAAACTGAGAATAAATTATGAACTCATCCTTCTCTCACATGGTTCTATCCCCTTTCACAGGACCCCTCTGAATTAATTTCTTTTCTCTTCAGACTGAGAACATCTAAATGAAGGTGCTAATGCTGCATGTTTGAAGAGAATCAAAGCCAAAATCAAAGAACAGAACGTCTTACTGCAAAGGCATCTTTCAATTTGTTCTCTGCCATTTTGCAGAGAAATAAAAGCCTCTGCACTATCAGGAAGTCTTTGTTTTCACTCTCTATCACAGAGACTTGTAAATCTACTGTTATAACTGCTCAGAAAATTCTTCTGCAGTCAGCCGAAATCAATGACTATATTAGATGTCTCCAAAGGATTATTATAATTTTTTAATTCTGAAAGGTCTTTATTTTGAGGGGCAATCACTGCTATTTAAATATCACGAGCATGTACACAATGACATGAAGGAAACATTTTGCTTTCCCTGTTTTGTTTTTTCTAACACCTGTAAGTGCAACGGCATCTGAAATCAACAGCTGGTTTGGACATTACATGCTTTTCACCAAATTGCAGTTGGTAGAAATACTTTCTCTAGTGATCTTGAAAACTCTGATATACATGTCATAAAAAATCTATTCAGAATTCAATACCCACATTAGTAGTGATGCCATTTGGGAATACATCATTCCGACAAGGACTCAAAACATTTATGTAAAGGATGACTAAATGAGAAAGATTTTCTTTCTAGTTAGGAACAACAGGACAGATCTTAGTCTGCTTCATATCTCTTTGAAAGGGTCACACAAATTTCAAGTCAAACAAAAAAAAGAAAAAGAAGAAAAAAAAAAAAAAAGTCAATGTAATTAGCTACTTGGAAATCCCTTGCAAGGGCTGGAAATCCTGGGTACCCAAAGACAAACTGGGTGGTTGGGAGGGCTCTGAGCTGCAGCCACTTCTGGGTTCCACAACTACTTTAAGAGCCACAACAGCATCTCAGAAATTGGATGATGAACTAAAGAAAGTATCAGTGGGTCAAAATCCTACCTTCTGCAGATGTAGGTAACCATGATGCATAAGCTTCTTCATGATCCAACAAATTTCTAGCTCATGCTGACTGTGGTCTGTTTCTCTACTGCTCCTACTCAAGTATTCAGCTATTGTTATTACTCTATACTGACTGTATTTCACTGATCCTTCCTTGCTCACCTGTAGGCCATTCTCAACTACAACGATTTTTAAATGTCCTTGACTCAAATCTTATTCTGGCTTCTCACCTTCAGGCTGATTCCAGGAGGTCCTTTCTCTTATCTAAAGGCTTTCTTGTGCAACCATCGTCTCGGACCCTGACTGATGAATAAAATAAGTTGGTTCTCTGGACCAGTGCAACTCTTGGCATTAGCATTGTCTGAAGACAAGAAGCATCAGACAGTACACTTACTGGAGGAGAGGTACACAGTTCTTTAAGGTAGATATTTTGTTTGTATATATCCAACTTGTCAGATCAACAGATGCCTCAGACACCCCAACATTTTCTCTGCTGAGATACGTGAAACCTGCATCTTGTTACCAGAACTTTAGTGTTTTATCTCTTGCTAGATATTTCTTCACAGGATATGAAAAAAATGAAGCTTTAAGAGTGAAAACACAGAGACTCTCTAAACTCAAATACTTCCCAAAAGCTTCCGCAACTGAAACAGCAATAGCAGCTACTTTTTTTTTCCTCCTCATCTCATCGGGCAGGAGTCTCTTTCCAGTGCTCACCACATATAGTTTTCCCCCTCAAAGTAACAAAACTTGTTTTGTAGGAAAGAAGTACTTAGAACTGCTGTTATCATTTCTTCAGTATTCTAATGAATTTAATAAGCTCCCATGATGCTTCTTACAACATAGAGAAGCCTTGAGAACTATGAAAGTGGCTCTGTTTACTCCAGCAGTAAAGAGCATTCCAGGTGACTGGTGCGATACATCAATATTAAACGTGTTCTCTTAACACTGGGAAGGAACTCACAAGAGGAAACAATTACTCACTTTAAAGCTTTTTAATATTTTTGGAACGTGACTCAATTATAATATCCTGCCTGTACATTTATTTTGTTTCACCTGAAATATCACTTGATTTATGATGAAAACATATTTTCACCCAGTTCTAATTGCATTTATACCACACTTAGGGTTTCTCTATAATTTAGTGGAAGCTGCAGTTTGACACCGTTTCTCTGGCACCTAAGCTGCCTCCACAAGCTGACAAAGTCCACGGTTCTGCCAAGAGTTTTGAGATAAAGAATTCCTATGAGTATTTTTTCCTACAGAGGATGTAGGACCCTCAAAAAAAAATAATTTTCAAAATTAAAAAAAAAAAAAAGGCATGTGATATAAATTGTTAAAGGATGAATATCCTCAGTTTCAAAAAATAACCTTCATGTGATATATACATATATAAAATGTGGTATATACACATGATAACATACAATTTCATAACATATACCTGAGTAATTCCAGCTCTTAAACCTGATTACATACATAACATTACATGATATATATTATATTCATCAGATATAATTGTCTGGAGTATTCCAAGCATTACGTAAGTAATTATTTGTGGCATGATTTCAGCTGAATTCAGCTGCTTGTCACTACCAGAACAACTGATGGGGCTTGGCAAGGCTCAGTATGTGCCTACTCCCAGTTCTGCCAGTGGCTCGTAGGTTGATTTAATGAGTAACTCACCTCAGTCCTGCACTCCTCTCCTTCCCCCCTATAAAAAGGAATATGTTACAGCCCTCTCTGTAGGGCATTTTGAAATCTAATGACTGCACGTGAATTTTTCACATATCAATCTTGTTATTAATTGAATGTCTGAACGGTAGGGTTAACTGAATTTGCATAAATAGCTGTTTATTGAATTTAACTGAATCAGAATCAAGCACTTATCTCAGTTACACTTCTAAATAATTTTTAGAGAGGTAAATTATTTTAAGGCTGAATTTTTCAGGTGAATAAGTAGATCATGTTGCTAATATAAATTACTATGAACTGCCTGATTCTCCCAAAATATGCAGAAAGTATAAGAGAAATTGAAATGATTATATGAGCACATTAGCAGTAACAAGAGACTTCAATTTACAAACTAATTGGGACAGAGGGAAACAAACAAACAAACAAACAAACACACACAAAAAACCACCCCCAACAACATTAAAAGGAACAGGGTGTAGAATGATTTCTTACTACCAAGGAATCCTAAATGAAGCCATAAGCATGGAAAGGCTATTTAGCAATGAATTTACTAATAGCTCAGTTGTAAGGATAATCCCTTCCAAATTTTACTTAAAAAGCATTGCTACTCATGTGCAACACATTCATTGCACCCCTCAGCCAGATAACCTGCAATAGCAGATTATTATCTGAAACCTTAAAATTCTACCAGATTGATCTTTTATAATATGCAAAAAAAAAATGAGGATAAAAAAAAAAAGAAGCAAAGAGGTGGGGGAAGAGAGAAAAGATGACAGGCTGGACAGTCAAGGTCATTGACTAAGTCAAATTCTTATTCACACTGTATCGACATGGAAATGTTAGACCAGAAAAGGGCCTGTTTTGCCCACCTCACAGGTATTATATGACTAGGAAAAAATACAGTTTGGGAACTGGAAGTGCATATTGAAAATATATACTCAGTTATTCTTCTTTTGCTAAAATGGGTCTACCCTTATGAAGTATTTCTTCTGAAATTAGCTAAAACTTCAATCCTTTCTAACTGCAGAATTTAATACTCTGTTTTTCTTTACTTCTTCTTCATAACCTTCTAAAACTCTTAAAGGAAGAGGTTATGGATCATCATGAAATCAAAGCCAGAATGTTTTTATCTTTCCATCTGTTTCTCCCACATTCTCATTTTACAGAAATCATTCACATTCCATCTTCTTTCTGTAATTTTACTGTCTGTTTACTTCTCCAAAACTAA
The DNA here is from genome assembly GCA_033439905.1 of Ceryle rudis. Lineage (NCBI taxonomy): Eukaryota > Metazoa > Chordata > Aves > Coraciiformes > Cerylidae > Ceryle > Ceryle rudis. The sequence goes on from JAAGNO010016167.1 coordinate 196,052, forward strand.
CTGGGAAAAAATAAATAAATCCACAAAATTTTTATTTAGGAAAAGTGCCCGAAGCACCAAAGAACCATGCTGGAGAACTCACATGAAGGATGAGTGTGCGTTCAGGTCGCTGTAACTGCAGCTAGGGATCTCGGGGTGGCAGCTCCAGTTTCCTTTCTGACCTTGGGCAAGTCACCCACTTGTCTGAACACTTCAGTTCCTCTCATTCATAAAAAGAGGATGCTAATACTAAATACAGCCTCTTCGACATCTGACATTTTAACCTCAAAGAATTTGCAACCTAAACCCCCTAACTCTTGGTATAAGCTGATGCAGCATCCAGCAGAGTGCAGGCTCATCCTCAGCCTGGGTCTGTAGTTATTGCTGCACTACAAGAACAGTTCTTAAGATCTGAAGGAACAAAAGTTTGTCGTGTGCATCAAAATGACAACATGGAAAGTAGTGCTCAGGAACACAAAGATCATCTTTCACAAAAACACACATCATGCACAGGCAGGTGCACACACAACACACAAAGGTGTAATGCAACTTGCCCAGAAATTCAAGCAAAGTGAGAAAAAAATTTTACCTGTCATTACCTAACTATCAATATAGCTTTAGGGAGCTGAAACAAGGCCGGTAGAACTTGATGAGCAGCGACAGTTAATGTGGAACCTCCAAAAAAAAAATACTGGAGCATATTCTACATCTACATTAAAAGCTCTTTGGCCCCAGGGAATATATGCTAAAAGCACAAGTTCTAGCATGATTTCATTAAGAATATAGAGCCAGACTTTCCAAAATCATGAAAGAATTGTCACGATATGTCAAACAATTTCCCTTTCTAAAGGAATTTTAGAAGAATCCATATTTTTTCATATTGACAAATCTGAACTGCCACATTTTTATACAAAGAACATGTAGAGATGGTATAACACAGGGAAAACAGCTTATTTACCAGTGATTTAGTAGAGAAATAAGGCTGATATTCTTTAAGAAGCAATAAAGAAGCAAATTCTTTGAGACATGAAGAAGTTCTAAAGGGAGTAGAGAAGGAAAATGCTACAAAAGATACATGACCTCCTATGATATATAAGAAATGACCAAGCAACTTGGACTAAGACAGACCAAGGCAGTAAAAGATTTAAGACAGAATATCTTTTTTTTTTTTTTTTAGCACCACTATAAAAATGTATAATAAAAAAAAATAAAATAAAAAATCAAATGCCCTGCAATGGGAACAAGCAGTAAACATTATGAATTTTTTAAATGTATTTGAAGGTTGAAAATCCTGCATGAGAACAGAGAGAGAAAACAGCTAATTAAAACTAGCAAGCAAACAGTCTCTAGGCTGTTTCCTCGGCTTCGTTTGACACCCTGCGTTCCTGTATCTAGTACAGCAGGCAGGTTGGTTGGCATCATCACGTCAAAGTGTTCTTTATACTGGTAACACAGAGCGCATTCATATCAGACTTCAGTGTTTACACACGGCAGTCTTCCAATACAAATCAGCTGAAAAAACACCATACAGTGATGCTTCACACATACCAGTATTCCCTCTAATCTCTGCAACACATACAGTAGCTTTCCATGAGTTACTGAGGTTTAATTTTCTATTTGTTGCCAAACACCAGTCATCTAGTTTTAAAATATTTTTCCCGTGGAATTCTTCAATGAACTAATTATTTTGCGTCTAGTGAAGGTGGAAAGAGCCAGTGGGGGTGAGCTTGCAGAAATATTTCCCAACACGATGGGAAATTTTTCATTCACACATAATTTTTCAAAAATCCACCAAAATAAAAGAAATTTTCCAATTTTTTCTCTAAGAGGAAAGTGCTCGCTATTCACTAATTTAAAGGGGGGGAAGAAAATAAAAAAGGAAAGAAAAAAAATAATCTCAGTTCCTTAATTTTCCTAAAGGAAGGAATTCAACTCTATAGCATGGCACACTACTCAGTTGGCACGACCATCATAAATACACTTGTAATATTTATGTAAGGTCATCATTTCAACATCCCAAGGATCTGAACTTTGAAAACTGAGTACTTGAGCTTCTGAATTTGAACCTATCAAAGAATTCAGTTAGGAAGAACAGAAATGTAATTGTTGCTTCCAGAATTCACTCTGGATTTAGTTCCCTGCATTCACTAGACCACAAATGACTATCTAAAACTGTGTTTTGTTTGATCCTAATACAACAAAAAAGTGTAATTCTTTTCTACTTCCATTAACCAATCTCAGTTTTGCAGGATATAACAGTGAAGTTTGCACATTAAGTTCCTAGAAGCTGAATTTACTTTTAGAAAGGGGCGGGGTGGGGGGAGAGAAGGAAAGTGGTTTTCTCTTGGAAAAGAAATAATTAAATGACAGAGCCACCCACGTACAAATGTATGGCACAAAATGCAATTTTTTTTGTGGCTTGACTACAGGAAGAAGGGAGGTCAAAGATGCTATTAGAGGAAAAGAGGATCTATCTTAGGGCGTTTAAATAATAACACATGATTGCTTCATGTGGTATATCTCCTACTGCCTCATTCAAAAGAGTTTGAAGTAATGAGATTTTTGCAGTTATCTTTTAAAGAATACTCAGAAATCTAATGGCTGAATTCAGACCTGAGTGAAGGTCCTGCAAAGTGTTCTACACTCTGAAATAATTTCAAAGAGATCTAGGAAATGCCAGACTTTACAGAATTAGCCCTTTAGAGCACATTCCCAATGCAAAGAGAAACCAAACAAGTGACATAGGGAGAGAATGTAAAAATCAATTAATTAATTTATGTTAATTTATATTTATCTCTGGAGATGTAGGTATGCCACGAAAGCAAATCACCTTAAGTACTACATACAAAGAAAACAGATTTTGGATGGCTGGGGAAGAGTTGTGCGAGATCAGAGGAAAAAGGCAAAGAAAAGGTCACTCTTCAGCACATCCATGTTTAATAAATGTTTGGAGGAGCTAAGGTTGAAAATGGTGGCCTGACCAGCTTGAGGCCAGCAGAACTATGAACGTGGTATGGAAAGTCCATCAGTAAGAACTCCGGGCTGTCTGCTGGCACAATTCACTGCTGTGCTGAGCAGCTTGAATCCAAGCTAAATTCAAAAGGAAATAGAATCTCTCAGAAGCTTTCAGGACAGATAACTGGAAGTCTTTTATTTCCTGAAAAGAAAGTAAAAGGAAATCTGGCATATTTGCAACTTTTGCAGGTTACTGGAATATTCAAATACAAACTAAAAAAATTCTACCTGGCCTTACTGATGCATATTTAGCATTTTCTATTCAAGGCCCAGTTTTTTCTCAGAAATAAATCTCTCTCGGTGTAACAACTGGAATTTTCCAAATGGGACATTTAATTTTTTATGTTTGTTGGTTTATGGGTTTTTTTTGTCTTGCGTAAAGCAGCTGAGCCATTTTTTTTGGAACACAGTCCAGTGAAAATGTGTTTTGTGCATGTTAACATTTGAGACAGTCTTATCTAGGACTTTCATGCTCAGAAGCAGAGACCTGCATTTTTAGTAGAGGGACAAATCACACAGAAGGAAAATCCTGTTGCCATCACATTAAACTATTCAAATCTGGCCACATTTTCAGTCTCTGAAAATATTGCTCAGTTAAAAACCCACTAGAATTTCATGGCTAATTTCTCAGCTCTATGCCTTACATCCTCACAGCTCCTTCAGGCTGAGTGGACTTTGCATGTGTGATCCGCAGTGTAGCTTGACCTCTTAAGCAAACCCTGAGCCATCTCAAGACCGTAAGAACTCAGTGTGCTCTTCCATGCAGCTGGTCCTTTGGGAAGACAAATACTCATGTCAGCGAGGGTACAGACGTATATATGTATGTATACATATAATATTTAATATATAATTTTACGTATCGTGTACACACACAGATATATAAAAATACTTTTGAGAATTCCATTATAAGAAACTATGTCAAAAGAAATTGTTAGGGTCATAAAAATCAAGCTCTTCAAGAATAAAAATGGCAAAGTGAGAACTGCACATACAAGTTTTGTTTAGCTCCCTTAGACTTACAGCTTCCAATATAACTTCTACGTACTAAAGAAGAGTTCCACCTCATTCAGAAGATAAGGCTGTGAATTCAAGCAGAGACACCTAGGGTTTGATTTGCAGACAAGGTGAACACTCACATCGGTAATGGAGATCAACAGAAAATGAAGTCTGAACATACAACATGCCACAGAAGACACATTAATTTGCAAAATTAGATCTTAGTCATTTCAAAATGGATTTATAATATTAGTACTTACTTTTAAGCTATGCCCTGGTTCATATTCTCACAGGGGCCAACACTGCCCTACCTTGCAGAATTGCCACGCTAAATACTTGATAAACAAACTGTAAATCAACACAAAAGCACTAGGAGTCTATTTTTTTTTTTGTTGTTAATTTGTCGATGCAAGGTTTCAACAGCACTCGGTAAATAACAGAAGAACAAGGACTAGAAGAAATACTGACCCACTATTTATTCAGTAGGAACTCTGTATGCTGAGCAAAGCAAAGGTCATCTGGAACTAGGAAAGGGGTGATTTAAAGTTTCATAGATGACTTTGATCCTGGGACTTATAAGTGCTTGACTCTGTACTCTAAGCTTTTTTTATTATTATTATTAATATAGGCTTGGGCAAGGTCAGTTGTATGCAAATTAGGCTAATGTTACTGGGTGGAATTCAGACTAGAATGTAGAAAAATCCCTTACAACAGAGATGAAATTTAAAGGGTTCCTGGTTGTAATTAAAGGTATGCTAAATTGACAGAGAAGCAAATCTGTCTTGAGGGAACATAATGACTGCCCTTGTAATGAGTCAAATGAGGCAGAGAAAAGTTAAAGTCACCTGCCCATAGCCAAAAAATATATGAAAGGCAACAACATATGATACATGTATTTACCAATTCAAGTCTCTGTTCTATCAGCAAACAGTTGTCTATCATTATCATTCAGAAATAATCATAACTGTTACCACTCCTAGAAATGAAGAGTAAAAAATACAGAAACTATCTTTCAGAATGAAAAGTCTGTAGAACAGGCATGATGCTCCCTTGGTAGGAAAGTTTGAGTACCTCCTGCCATGCACAAAGAAAGTCTGCAGAGTATGTCCAGCTGAAGAATACACAGCAGCTGCCATTCAAAGCAGAGAATCCAAATGGATTTAGACATCTTTCAGGGTTTGCAGATGGATATCTGAGCACTGAATTTCTTGCAGGGAGACTTCAAGCTCTCCCTGCATCCCATTTTAAGTGACAAAAAAATTCATCTTTCTGGGGCTGCCTGGGTTAGCAGTTTGTTCATGATAACACAGACTAATGATAACACAGATGAATCCTCCTAGTTCTTCTGCTGGGTATCAACAGGAGGGAGGAGATTCCTCTATTTGCAGTAGCAGGCACTTGCCCCTTCTCAGATTCTCAGACAGACCCATGACAGCATCTCTTAGCTACCTGCCTGGAGCTGTTTCTGTTTGACATTGGATCCCAGGACCCCTCAGATAGAGGTCTTTAAATTATATCCCCTTGGCTGACAATTGCCACAGCAGCCTGCCAGACTTAACTCCAGAGTTTTCCTTGTGAAAGGCGAGAGGCATTACTAAAAGACCACAATGCAGAAAACTAATTCCTCAAAACAAAGTATGATTTATTTTGTCAAAAGGCATACAGCACTCAGACAAATGGACTTAAAATGGCAGACATCAAGGCATATACTGTTCGTACTTGGCATCACCCTCAGCCTCCAGGTAGATGTGATTTAACCTTGATGTTCACTGCTCTCCCGGGTACCTTGTTACGGCTGCCCCAGCCCTTGGCTCTCAATCAACCTCTAGCAGCCTGTGGCAGCTGCCTGTTCCTCTCTCAACCAGGCTATGACAGTCCAGTCTTCTACCAGATCAGCATCTTCTGATCTCCTCTTTCTTAGCGAGACAGCCCTGCTGCTACTATTAGGACTCTGCAGCTGCAAGTCACAGATATAAATAGGACCACTCTGTTCAAGTATTTTTGGAGTGCCCTTTTTTCAGCCCCTTAATTTTACAGTTCTTGCCTGCTTTTTTTCTCCTTCTCTGTTCTCCTATCTTCCTCCTACATATTTTACTTCACATGATGGAACTCATTCCAAAGAGCCAGATGGACACTGTAATCAAGCAAAATAGTTCAGAGATAGAGGAATGGATGCACTGGGCAGAGAGAGAAGACCTTGAACACACATCTGCTCCCAGGCAAAGGATACGAGCAAATCCCCATAACTGCACAGCCCCTGCATTCACACCAGGGCTATTTCCATCCCTCTTGCCCCCAGAGCTGGAAGCTATGAACTTTATTACCCCTCCTGAGCTCTCTTTCTCCTTCTCCCTCCAGGATTCAGAATTCCTCTCAAATTAGATTAAAAATGTGTCTTTTAAGTTCTCAACGTTATCTTGTGGTGTCCACCCTACTGTAACTTCCCATAGGAACCCTGGGAACATGCCATTCTCTCTACTGCAGAAACCTGGAACTGTATTGCAAATGTTCAACAGAGAGGTGAAAAGGAAAGCAACAAAAACCCATGTCATAGCAGTGATCGAGAGCTAGCGGTCATGAAACAACATGCCTAATGATGATCAAAGAATGACTTTAATAGTTTTTGAACAGCACCTTCTGTACAGTTTGATTTTCAGATTCAGCATTTAGTGATATTTTCTCCTGTGCTAACGAAAATTACTTTCTAAGAGAAGTCTTGGCTTTCTCACAACCCAAGGGAGTGGCGTTCACAGACTAAATGAAATACCATGGCATTTTTCTGTCTTTCTAAATCCTGGGTGTGTGAAAGTCCAAGAATGTGCTGTAAACAGCAGATATCATCGTAGGTGGGGAAAAGTGGGGAGGAGGGAGTGCCTGGATGAACCGCCATTGCCGACTGAACAGGGCAGTACATTTAGATGAAATTAATTTTCAGTGTTGAAATGATGTTGGAGTAGCAATCAGAAGAAAATACTGATAGCAATAAAAGGAAATTCTAAAGAAACCGGCACTGCATCAGCATTGGTGCTATTTATGTTGATTTCTCCTGATTTCATCCCCCTCTGTGTTATTGTTGACTCTTCATGTTACCCAGCAAATCACTCTCACAGAGCCAGGGAGTGAAAGGGAACGGTTGCAGCTGCCATTAGGCTCCCTATACATTGTAGTAAGCAAACATACCAACTCATTATGACCTTGATCTAACAACCCCAAAGGCTCACAGGTTCATTGAGTACTACCTTTTTAAATGTTATTTCACAGAGAATGTTTACAGAAAGTTACATTTCTCTTACCAGTTTTCAATTATAAGAAGCAAAGGACTACAGCAGAGGAGAGCAGGAAAATATAAATGAGAACACAAAAGGAAACCAGAAGCACTTGAATCAAAAGCAATAAGCAAACCTCTTTCAGTAGTCAGGTGTGTTTTCAAAACTATTTAACAGGTCACAAGTAGTAGTGGACACTTCCTTGGGTCACCTTAGCATTGTTAGTAGTAAACAGCCGTCCCAACTTCATCCCGGCAGAACCTGACTCTCCGGGTTTACTCACACACGTAAATAACTTTAAATAAATGACAGCAAAATGCTGTCAGCCTGTAATTCGGTCACTCTGACGAAGCTTCTCACAGGGGCTCTTTCCACTGGGAAATCATAAACTCTCATTTATTCAAAGCAATGAAAGCCAGATTTGGGCAATTGAAGTCAACAGAAAAATTCCCACAGACTTCAAAGGACTTTGAATCCTACTCTAAGTTCTCAACTGGTGTTTGCCTTGGCTTTAATTCAGCTGTTGCCCACTCTCCTTCAGGTGCAGTTGCCATTTGGTCGAATTAACTCTTGTCAGATTCAGGAGATAGATGGCCTTGTGGATCTGGCTGTGTGGCTGCCCCCGTTACATTTTCATTTTATACACCTGCCGCTCCTTTTTTAATTTGAAAATTACTTTGTTATACTTAAATTGTTTTCAAAAGCAGTCTGTCCAGGCCAGCAGATGCACTAATGAGGGTTCTTTATCTTTAAAATGTGCAAAAGGTAATTTTCTTTTTTTATTATTTATTTGTTTAATTAAAAAAATATTTTAGTCCATTATTTTTCAGTTCACATGTAACACCAGAATGAAAGGACAGAAACATAAGATTCTTTGTTGTAATCTTCAATGGATTAGTGGTATTGATCAAAGAGCTTAGGATGCTGATGTGAATTTGTCACTTAATCTTATAGGCATGTTTATGTACCAAGAAATCAGTGTGAAGCTAGCAGTGCTGGGAGGCCAAGGGCCAGTACATCTGCTTCCATAGCTGGATACACTTACTAAGGAAAGGAATAAATGGACAAATTCTGTATCATTGAGCATTAGGGTGAGGATTGTGGTTCCTTTTTCTAACTTTGAATTTCCCTTAACTTCATCTAAGCAGAGCAGTTTCATCAGGGATGGAGCACTGGAAGACAACATTCTGTATTAAATTAGGTAGCAACCTGTGCAGTGCATGTTAATGGGAAGAAAAGCTGCGTTGCTGGGATTTCTTTCTTTTTTAATTAGATACAATCAGTTTGACAAAAGGACTTTGAGTGATCTTGATTTTTATTTCAGACAAATGTGATCATACTTAGAATATATTTGTTAGGCAATGTTTAAAAATGCCGTATTCAATTATGAAGTTAACTCTTTGCATATATCATATTGGTAAGTTAAATCTGAAGTGACCTTGAAGAAATAAAAGTTTCAAATGTAAAAAAAAAAAAAAAAAGGGTGAGTTTTTGAAGGGAACATAAGATTTGCTTGAAATTCACAATCTGTTTACCATGTCTTCAAAATTTCAACTCTTCTCACTCATTCACAAACACTTTACAAAGAGAGATCTTGACTTCATTCACAGGAGAAAAAGGTAATCGGGGAAAAAAAAAGAAAAAAGTATGTCAGTTGAAATACCAGGTAAAAATCACTGTGACTACAACCTGGGGGTGGCTAAAGAACAGGGAACTATTGTATGAGAAAGAGAGCAGGGGGTCTCAATATATTTGTTCCAGAGATTCCATTGAGATGAAAACTGGTTCATGAAATATTTAATTCAGCCTTTTCTCTTCCACCAGGATCCGTCTCTTCTCTCAGTGACTTCACCCACATGAAATAACCTGTCAAGTAGGGTGTTAGTCCTGCTCAGACACGGGGGAAGGATGGCTGACTGGCAAAGGGGATCAGAAAGATAAAGGGGATTAAAAAGATAAAGGGGATCAAAAAGATAAAGGGGATCACAGAACGTCTTTGGACATTGTGCAAGGTGGAAGAGGACTTGTCCTGGCACTGGTGGGGCTGAGATGGTGAGAGCTTGCCCACAAGGTTGGGGTGGGGAATTAGGCCAGTGTGGCTGTCAGCTGCAAAGGCAAAGGGCAAAACCAACATGATTTGGTGCCAGGGAAAGAAGATCCATGAAAAAAGCAGAGAAGGGAAAACAGAGAAACACTGTTTATGCAATGGGTGTTGAGATGGTCCAACATTTCTAGTCACATGGTAGAAATGGCTCAGCAAAAACATCGAAATGCTCTGAAAACCAGTGCCACAAAGTAAACTGAAGAGACAAATGAGCCAGAAAGGATGAAAAACACCAGTGTGAAGCAAACTTCTTATCATCTGCCAAGATAGACAGCTATCTTCCATCAAGTGTGTTTTAGAAGGCTGCAAGCTGAATTCAGATATAGCGCTGCCTTTCCGTTATCAACTTTCATAGAATTTATGCAAATACCTTATCCAAAATGCTGTGAACTTTAATTTCCAGGAGTAAATAATAACCCTTGATCTCTGCTCTTTATTGCTGCCTGGTTCCTATTTCCTACCACCAAACTCCAGTCTCAACCTGCGCTTTCTGTCACTCCTGTTCCTTTACCTGAATCTGAAGCTGCTACTTATTCCCTGCATCTTCCAGCTAAAACTGATCTCTGCTCAAGAGATGGCACTTCTCCCACAGACTCATAGTGGTTTTCAGCACTGACACAGCTTCAATGTGTCAGCTGGGACCGATTCTGTTTCCATAAGCTTAAAACACCTTTTCTGTGGGTATAATGGATACTCAAGCATATCTGCTCTTTTTCTACTGAGAACAATAGCAGGCATTTTAAAAGCTGTGGATGATGACACCAACAGCCTGGCAGCGCCGACTGCAGAGTTTTTCTGAAATACTGATATGAACCATTCTCATCACCGTCTTTGTAAGAAGCACATTAACCCTGATCTTCAGGAGCCATGGTCGGCTGTATCAAAAGTATCCCCCTAAAAGAGACCCAGTTCTTTCAGAGTATCCAGAACTCACAGAACTGATTCAGATGTGCCCTCTTCTCCCTTTGGTTAGGCAAAAATGTGCTTAGACTGTAAACATATTTTTACATGTCTGTTTACTAGTACTAAGCAGTGAGCCTTCTGTAACTTATGCTTGGCTATCATTGTGTTTAGTAGCACAAAGCAGTGAGGCTTCTGCAACGTATGCTTGGCTATCAGTGTAGTCTTCCACATAGCAACACCTTTATTTTCTCTATTTATGATAGATTTCCTGTATGGGTTTTCATAGGTCATAAGCAAGTTTCAGGATCATCTGGTGCATGCAGGCAACTGACTGGCATTGTGGAGGTGACTCAGCCTTGATTTGCCTGTCTATGGCCCTATCTATGCAGGGAGACACATGGGCTGTGTAGACGGCTCAGCCTTGAGCTGTTCACAAGCCCCAGGCTAAACAGGGCCATGATGCACCACACAAAGAACCGAAACCTGAGCTGAGCCTTGAAATTCCTCCACAAATGGTATGCCCTGAGTCTCAATTCAAACCACTATTCAGCTTCCTGAGAAAGTAAGATAAGGAGAACTTGGAGGGCTTCAGTGGTGGGTTTAGCCACCAGACAACTTCGTGCCTCCAGACAGCATAATCCAATCAGACATAGTTTTGCCACAACCACAGCCTTGTGTATTCAAACTGTATAATCAGTCACGAAAACCAGGGGATAAAAGAGCTAAGGTTTGGCTTAGATTTTGGGAGTCACATCTCCAACACTCACCTGTCAGGAGATCCTTCTCCCTTGGTGTGGGCATCAGGCAAGGTGACTTTTCTAAGACTGAGAGCCCTTACCTGGAGTGGTAAGCGAATACCTGGCATGCTGCAAGTTTGCAGACGTGGGTGATTAACTAACACATGTATAATATTTAGGATGCTTTCTAATTTGTTACAGTGTATTCTTGCTTTTAAGTTGTAATAGTGCATTCTGCCACTGTATCCATAAAAACCTGCATTAGGAGCATATTAGATTTCAAACAGATGGTTTGCTTGAGCCTTACAGTTAAACCTGTCAGTTCAAACAAATCATTTGCTTAAACCTCACAGTCCAGTCTCTTGTCACCACACTTCCATAGAACTCCTGCTATTTACAATGAAACAGCTCAGCAAAGTTTCTTACCAGCGTGTAATTCACCATTATCTCCTCTACCTGCTCCAGGCTGGGCACAGTCTCAAGTACAGACAGAATCAAAAGACAAAGCAAGGAGGTCTATAAAGGACATTATCACTGGAAAGAGGCACTAGGATTTATAACCTATTCTCGCTGGGCCAGTGCTTTAATACATGTGAAGGCCTGCAGCTATAAACATTCTGCCAACAGCACAGGAATGGTGACATCCACTAGAAGTTAAGCATTTGTGTTTGATAAAATTGTAATCATTGCTCCTAATTTTTTTTTTTTTTTTTTTTTTAGACAGAACCATTCCAAAGATCATGGAGAGAAAAAAAAAAAGTCATACTTATCCCCTGGTCTGGTCAGTGGAAGCAACAGGAGAGAGCAAAGACGAGGTGAAGACCAGAAGAGTCACCAAAACTAAACCTGAAACAACATCCAGTGTTCCTGCAGAATGGAAACTCACATCTAGCCTGATGTATGTGCCATTCAGATGCAAGCACCACTTTACTGGTCCTCCCACATGTGGAGGAGATTCAGGCCTGGTAGCCTAGAGAGCCATCCCACTTCTGCATAAGCAGCTGGAGTTGTTTATAAGAAATGTAAACCATTTGAAAAGGAAAAAAAAATAATAAAAAGATGCTGAGGAAACTTTAGAAATGGAGCTGCTGTCAGCAGAGATTAAATTGTATACCAACAGCACGACATTTATGCACTGCTACTTAAACTGTGACAAATGGTTGCAAACATGATAGTTTCAGGATCTTTAATCTAAATGAATGGTGCTTTTAGCCTACCTCTGACTGGAATTCATTTTGGAAATAAAGAAGCATTTCCTACTCAGTTATGTACAGAACTACACCACCAAAGACTAAAAGGGCAGGATTCACAGCTTTCACAGCCCTTGGCAGTACTATGGTGTACTGGAAGGACTGGGACAGGCTGGCTTCATGTATTTATTCCCTTCTGAGTTGCAAGCAATAGCTGTGATGTAAATTAAGATTTTACCTACCTGTTGACCTTACAGAAATTGTTTTCAAGAAGTTTTTTTCTCCACTTTTTTCTTGTTATAGCGACATGCATAATGTAAACTCACATACGGCATCAGAGATTACATGAAAATGTAATTTTTTAAATTACAAATATCTCAAATAGCAAGTTATTCAGAAATCATTTCCATCATTATTAGTTTATTACTAACTATTGGATAAAACTGATGGCATAGGTAGTTTACCCTACTTAAACTAAATTTATTTCTGTGCTATCCTCAGCGACTCTCAGCTGAGGGAATTATAAGCACAATTCTTACAAACAAGTATTTACAAAGTGGTCTTTTAGTGTTTATAGTCTCGTAATACAAAATTTATGAAATAATCTAATTGCAAACATTCCAAGGTGTTCGCCCGCTGATAGCACAAGAGAAAAAATAATTCACTCTTTTATCCTGCCCTCAGCACCCCACCGCCCTATTTTCCATCAGTGACTTGACTGGAGATTTTGGAATTAAAAAAAAAACAAACAAACAAACCAAACAGGAAAAGAGGTTATGTGAACATTTCTTCAAAAAATAAACAAGTCATCACAATTACGAAGATGTGAATTTAGCATATAACCAGGTGACCCGACGCTGAAAGATCTGCAGCTGGGGGACACCAGAGGTGGCTGGGTGACAGGCTACAAAAAAGATCTCTTGAAGTTGCCACTTTAAACCCTGAAATTTCCTCCAGCTTTTTTACAACTCCTATATTTTTCTAAAGACAATAAAAACAATCTTCCCTGGTTGGTTTTTTTGAGGGAAAAATACAATCTTTGGTCAGAAGAAATTCTTCTGATGAAATACTTAAGTTCGAATAAGGTTACAGTGAAGGTGGAGCTGTTTCTAAGAGCAGGAAGGCACTGCCATCTCGTGGAGCATCTGCTGGAAGGCTGCGCTGCCAGCCAGGCTGATGCTCTGGGCTCAAACTCGCTCCAGCATCCGCTACCTCAGCCTCGCTGCCCCTGTCACCAACAGACATCAGCCTCCTGTGCACACAGCCACATGGGAAAAGCAAATCGCTGCATCTTTGGAAATTATAAGCATTGTCTTAAGGAAATATATCTGACCAAGAAAGGTAAAAGACCTTTAAAAATACATCTGATGCAGAGATCAGGATGAAATGCTGAGTACGTTACCTCAGAGGGTGCCTCCAAAACGGGAGCTTTGTGCCTCAGCAGCCCACTACAGAAACCAGTATCAGCACAGCCAGCTGTGACAGGGGGTCTGCATTCAGCCCATATCTGGGGCTAAACTCTAGCAGTTGCTTTATCACCCAGTGACCTCCCTGCAGCCAAGAAGGGGATTAGGAAAAGGAGAGGAGATTCTCAAGTTGAGATGAAAACTGATTTAATAAAACAGCAAAACTTATACCAAAGCCGGTATAAATTAACCAAATTATACTCAGCTCAGCAAATGTACGAGGGGGTCACAATGGAGGCAAAGGCCATCCTCAGGAGCAGGGAGAAGAGTAGGAGCAGAAGAAGCCCAAGCATCCTCAGCAAACTTCCCCCTTTACACTGAGCGTGACCTTCCTGGTCTGGGGTACAACTGTAGCCAACTCAGGTCAGCCGTCCTGACTGACTCCAACCCGCTAACAGCCTGCACACCATGGCTGGCCTGGGATTCTGCCCCAGCAAAACCAGGGCACAGGGAAAGGTGATGCAGCAGTAACACCTGCCACCAAACAATGCATTATAACAGTAAAGCTTCGGCTTTGTGGCAGATGCACAGACACCGAGCTTCTGCGGGCACAAAAGTGCCCATGGAGTCACCCCTCTCTGCAACCCTGATCAACCCAGAAGCACAGACACAGCGTCTGCAGCACGACCCACAGTGATTCTGTCAACCCTGCTGGGAATTGCCTACATATAACAGAGTATCGCCCTCTCATTTTTTTCTTTTAACAGTGACTGTTATTTCAATATATTAGAGCTGAGATATTCAAAGCTGCCTGAGGGTTTGGAGAATTAGATTCAAAATGTTCTAGGCAGTTCTGAAAATTCCTAAGAGAGTGATTTTACAATGCTATGAGTCTGATCCTTCAATCCCTCCTTGTGTAAGGAGAGCTTACTTAGAGAAATAGTTTAAGGAGTATTGTCTTAGAGCCAAATTTTGACATTTAGCTGCTGGCCATGCCAGTAGCACATTTTTTTTTCATACTCTGCAATCTACAGGTAAACTCAGAGTGAGCGAAAGGTACCATCTTGCCTTTGGGCAAGACACACTCCTGGACGTGCACCAAGAGAAGAGAGCCTGTAATTCGGAGATGCTGTAATTGTGAGAGACACGCCCAGTGTTGGTAAGTGGAAAACAGGTCCCTCACATGCTGCAGTAAAAGTGGGGAAGACATTAATTATTTGGCAGAAAAATATGTCTTAGTTTGTTTGTCTGCTGCTGTGCTGTGGGGTTTTTCTGAGCCGTGGGCTGAAAATCAAGCAAAAAGCACAGAGAGGAATAGTGGACCCACACGTCATGCCAGGATGTGTTGTCTCTTAAAGAAAAGATGCAGCAGAGAGCAGGATGCCGCAAGTCCAAAACCAACCACCCGCTGAAGATGCAGAGACCAGTTGGGAGCAGTTTCAAAGCCCCAGGGCAGACAAGGCCTATGTGGATAAAAGAGACTGATGACTGATGTCAGTCAGACATGGAGAGAAGGTACAGCCAGCTTCCCTCTAGTTTTACAGTGATGTTTTCAAGATTTAAACAGGGCCTGCTGAAAGTGTAGGGTTCGGGGGGGAATCAGATGTGTGAGGCTTTTTGCATGAATTTGCAGAGAAACAAATGTCTACAAGCATCCCAGCTGTGTGCCAGTGTCCAGCAGTCCACTCCTTAACTTTTTAACCAGCCCAACAGAGAGGCAGCAGGCTCGAAGGCCCTGTATTCCTAAGACAGTTTATCAATACAGACGCTCAGACGGCAATGATGCACTTTGCCTCCCCATCAAGAAAAAAGCTGTGGCGTGGAGCAGAGCTCAGTCATAACCGAGCTCCAAAACAGGCACAAAACCATAGGAAACGAGGCTTCAGGAGTTCTGCATTTTGTAGGACTAACACTTACTCTAAGGCATTTCTCTCTAACAGTAAATTTAGTGGCTGGTTTTCCTTCCCAAAGCATTTAAATTATTGTATCTCTGGCGGTACAAAGGAGATGGGGTGGAATGCCGATTTGATTTAAAAACAGGACGAGCAGAGGGATTTCATTCGGGAAGGAGCGCAGAGATAGACCCATCTTTTGAAAGAAACAGCCAGGAGAAAATGAAAAACAGGTCATAGCTCACCTTGAAACCATAATGCCTGTGAAAATCTGGCCTGAGTAAAGGATAGAAGTAAATATTCTCCATTCACATCTAAAATAGCACTTCCAGGCAATTTACTCTATACCCAATGCACCAGAATGGGTGTTCACACCCCACAAAGTAACCTTGAACAAGGTGTAAAAAACACTGTGCATAAGAAGCTGACATAAGTTTCTAAAATGCCCTAAGTGTCTGATTTGATCCACTGAAGGGATATGAAATGAAGAGAAGCTGAGTTTTTCCACCTTGCTCCCAGCTGGTAATTGCACTCATCATTCTTACTGTATATAGGAGACCATGGCATACTGTGTGAGGATGTGTTTTGTTACACAGGGTGGAGGTGAAGAACCTAGACAGTATTGGCAAAAGCTCATCAGGGACTTCAGAATCACAAAACTCAAACTAAAAATTACGGTGAGCTCAGACCTGTGCTACTCTTTATTGAATTCACTAAAATTTGGAGTGTTCTGAAGCCCCACTAAAGCTTGGAGGGTTCAGAGGTTTGGAGGGGTATTGCCCATGTCTACTGCAGATTCAGTTCTAACATAGTCACTGGATTTCAGCGACTCTTTTAGTCTTCTCTTTTCTTCATATCCATTAAAGTCTTTTCCTTAGTGCCTGTCATTTCTTAAAATACATGTGGACAAGCATCAGAGGATTGCTCTGAAACACACTTGCTAAGCTCCATGACGGTGAGATTAGAAAAGGAGACTACACCAATAAAAACAAAATCCTTATAAAATCATCCTTTTGATGAAAGCATGAAGTTAGTAGAATTTATTCAATACACTTTGGTTTTTAAAATGCATTATTCCACTTACTCCTCAAAATTTATTTAAGTATATCTGGACTAGTAACTTGCCACATTATTATCAACTGATGCGTATGTTACAGTACTTCATTTTAGTCCAAACATTTCCAGATCTTGCAGAAAGTAAAACATGGATTCAGATGAGCACAGTTTCAGTTCTGCAGATCAAAAGCTACCCCCACTTAGTGACACACCGCACCGAGCCATTCAGTGACTTGCAAGAACCTTGGTCTGGTTTAACAAACAACAAATTAACCCTGATTAATAACATGCTTGGGAAATGGCTGGACACAGCTATTTCCCATGAAGAGAGTGTTTTAATAGCTCACCCAAATGTTATACACAATTTCATTGCATTTTATCACTCGCAACTTTTTAATTGTAACTGGGCTTTTGCTCCCTGTCAGCAGCCAGCTCCCCTCTCCTGAGCTGGTTGGGCTTTTTAGCTCCACAGAGCTACTGTGTGCTGGAGAAATCTACTTTGTTGTTTGTGCCCATTTGAAACTGTGAATGTTGTCAGCACTACATCTTGACTGTTGCAGCAGTACCCAGAGGTACAGGCCGGTCACCATCACACTAAGTATAGTCCTTGCCTCCAAGGAGCTAATTCACAATGAATAATTTAGCTGACAAACTTAGTCTGCCTGAGAAATACCCATGAGCAGATTTCAATTTCTTCAACCATAATCATTAGTCAAAATATGCTGGAATAAAGATGGGGTGAAAGAGGTTGAGGGGGAAAAAAAATGAGGAAAAAAGTAAAGGGGATCATACTTGTATTTCTGGATAGTACAGCATGACTTCACACTCCTAACTTCTATTCCTTATACCCAATGGGAGAAATTAATTTGGGCAGAAGAGAGAGAAAAAGCCTTTCCAGACAATGAAACTAGCTAAGATCAGAACTAAGGAGCTAATACAAATTTCACCACTTTCCATTCCAAGTACAAGACTGTCTTCTTTAATTATGTTTTTTCTATCACACAGATGCACCAGAGTGCCTGTAAGGAGAGGTGGAAAATCCTGCTTAGTCCCTACCCCACATGCAGAATCCTGCAGCAGAAATCCCATAGTCCATGTGTGAGGTACGTGATGCAAGCGAAAACACCTACTGGGACAGCCACAGGCTGGCAACAGCTCACCCTGACTGTATGTCTGTCCTGTGACAAGTGCCCCTGCATTCTGGCTGAGGATGGGCACTCCTTTGTTCAGATGAACTGTACCACCCTGAAGTCCTTTTCATGCACAGTTCCCCAGCTAAGAGATTCAGGGTGACTGAAGAGGAAGAAGTTTTCCAGGACAGGAGATACTAGTCAGCTACTAAACTGGTTCAGGCTACAGGAAGAAACAGAGTAGGACCAATAGGTACTGAAGTAACTACCATTAACTAACCTAAGTTAATGTAACATTTTCCAAACACATGGGATATACAGTGTGCAAGACCAACATATATAAATGAAGGCCCTTGCTTCCTCTACAAAATAAAAGCAGTGATAAAAAAAGAGCCTAATTCTGCATTTGTTCCATGTCTGCCACAGTAACTGTACACTGACTGCAATCAAATTATTGCTCCAAACATAGAATTACTTAATATCTGATCTATCCCTTATCAGGTGGCTTTACTGCTGCAAGTTTATGGCCTTGAGGACATATATGCCACTTTTTTCTCAAGCCTAGTGTCTGACCTGCAATCTGAATTTGTCTAGGAAAGTAAAAGGACCTAAATTGCATTTTCCTGTTAACTAGTAATTGCTTTTGTTGTTGTTGTTCAAGTAAAAGAAGCATTTATTTGCTTAAAAATGAGCATGTGGCACCTAAGATACTGTACAAGTGACTGAAAGCTGGTTCCCTGACTCATAATGATCATATGCAACTGTCCTGGTTTGGGCTGGGACAGAGTTAATTTTCTTCCCAGTAGCTGGTACGGGGCTGTGTTTTGGATTGAGCGTGAGAATAACGCTGCTTACACACGGATGTGTTAATTGTTGCTGAGCAGTGTATATACCAAGTGAAGGACTTTGCAGCTTCTCAGACTGGCCTGCCAGCAGATGCTGGGAGTGCACAAGGAGCTGGGAGGGAACACAGCCAGGACAGCTGAGCCAAACTGGTCAAAGGGATATTTCATACCATATGACATCATGGGGGGAGTTGGTTGGGGCACACCGCAGCTTGGGGATTGGCTGGGCATCGGTCAGCAGGTGGTAAGCAATTCTACTGTGCATCATTTTTTTTGGTATATTTTTATTATTATTATCTTTTCCTGTCCTTTTAAACTGTCGTTATCTCAAACCATGAGCTTTATTCTGGGTTTTTTTTCTGATTCTTTCCCCTATCCCACTGCTGGGGATAGTGAGCAAGTGGCTGCATGGTACTTAGTTGCTGGCTGGGGTTAAACCATGACAGCAATTTTTAATGCTGAACACAAACATACAGTGTCCACCTTCCCTTTAGTCCTTCAACATAGCATAGCAATTTTAAATTAAAAAATAAAAATGGTCCTGCTCCCTTTTTTCCTTTCCCTTCAGTAAGTTTGGCAGCTAGATTACTGCCACAGAAGTGAGCACAGGTATGTGTGAGTTCTGTGCTATATTAGCAGAATTTTTTGACAGGCTTCTTTATTTTTTGAAACATGGGAGAGGGTTGTTCATTATATTTCTTACACTTGTGAGGTTAACAGTGAATATCAGACACATTGATCAGTCAGAACTAAAACCATCATTTACAAATTCATGTTCTTTTTGGAAAGATGGTGTTTTGGGTAAATAATTGCTCAGGATTGTCTAGAAGGAAGCTAATCAACCCAAGAACCTCCCAGGCAGGCAGCAGTTCAGTCTGCTAAGGACACAACTCTGTATGGAGCTGCTTCAAAGGCAGAAAAGATAACTAGACAGATCTGCCTTGGAGGCAGGTCATCAACAAGGGGATGTCTCCTAGACAGGTACCTGTTCTTGTCTGCTTGGAAAGTGAGTTATGAGCCTTTGTACAGCACCTCTCACGCAAGCAACTTATTCCGGTCTGCTTAGAAAGCAGGTCAGCATGCAGATATGCCTAACAGGCACACAGTGATGCAAGTCTGCTTCTCCATACCTTCAAAGATCCCTAGACAAGTCAAGAATTTTATTTTAATGATTTCAGCAGAAAGCCATTGTTTCCTGTACGAAATCATTTTCAGTGCGGTTGCTGGATGTGTCAAACTGCAGTTTCTTTAACAACACACTTTTAATGCCAGATACAAGAAGAGAATTCCTCTTTACAAGGTTCTGGTACTATTCGTAATATAAAAGGAAGCGTTGTTTTGTAAGATTTGGCAGCAGGTTGCTACAGAGAGCAAAATGCCCAAAAGAACAGGGAAGTGCAACTGGAAAAAAAGAAAACTAATGGTAGACACACTAAGAAATGATATGTACTCTACCCAAATAAACACAGATGTTGGCCTATGTTTTCTCTCCCATCAGTATACCAGCAAGGATTGCAGTGGAGGTTGAGATAGAATTCACAAAAGTGATAAAATTAATTTAAATATCATTCATTTCAAAAGGATTAATTTTTTCTTTATATCTCCAATCAGCAAGGGCTTTAGCAAAGCCATGACTTTAATCACTCAACTAGAGAGCTTTTTAATAAAGATGAAGAGCTTACTTTGCACAGAACAGAGCTACGGTATCAGAGTATTTGTGAATTCAGACAGGTCTCCACCAGGTGTGCTCAGTTCAGGATTTCAACTTTTCTTCATTACAGTATTACCTGCATTTTCACGTTTTCCGTGGAAGCCAATATCCCACACAAGCCAGCAGCCAGCAGTTCTGCACCAGTGATAGTGTGTGCTGGCCCAAAGTGAAGTGGAAGTCTGGACAGAGCGTGGTTAGCAACACTCTAAAGTGAGAAAGAAAATACTGTGATGCTAACCAGCAGCTGTTTATTATGGAAAGGTTGTATATATCCAAGAAAGATTCAGCAGCATCCACTGTGAGGAGAGATCGCTGCTTTAAACAGTGAGCCAGCAGCGGGCCATTCCAGCCTACTGGGACCCCATAAGGCAGCTTGGAAGCTCTGGTTATTTTACAAGAAAGAGAAGCAAGAAAGATCTACAAGGCTCCAAAACGTGCTGTAAGATAGACAGTAAGCTGGGCACGTTTCAGGGGAAAAGCAGGCTATCTACAGAAAACAGAAGGCAAACGGCCTTTCTTTTAAACTAAAAGAAACCAGTTTGGTTTAATTCGGGGCTCCAGTAAGCCACTCTTTCTACCTGCACAATCTTTAAAGACTCAGGATATGAGACCCTGCATTGTGCTGTGCAGGACCACCTGGTCTGCCAACTGTTAGCAGGAATTTTAATGAGAGTCACTTATCTTTTCCAACTGATATCCCCATAGGCACACAAAGAAAGGTCAAATAATCTTTGAGGAGGGTTTTCTGTGTTTGAGCTTAGTCTTTGGTGTGCAATCTGTAATGTATGTAAAAGACCATATATCAATCAAGAAAAAAAAGGTAAAAACAACAAAAAAGTATAAATCATTCTTATACTGGCAGTGTGCATGAGATTGTTATAGTCTGCACAGCCCCTTCATCTAAATAGTTTAGTCAAACTTACTTGATATGATCCTGTCTACATTGATAGAGATAAAAATTCATACCAAAAGTATAATACTGGCATCGTTCCATGGTTGTGTGGCATTGCAGAATACTCTTTTAAGCCTTCAGACGGTGAACTCTTTGCTTGCCATAATTCACATATCATTTATTGCAGCTCCAAAGAACCACTGAACAGAGATATTCACCAACCGCTACAGCTTTAGGCTTCCAAAACAATCTCTTCAATTAAAGGGCATGTTTTGTAGAGAAAAATTTATTTAAAGTAGATTACTGTTTGGATTTTGTTTTATTTTTTCCAAATTGTGAAATTACCTGCCTTACTTTTTAGGCTTAATTAGTAAATGACTAAAGGAACTTCCTAGAAAACTTTGCATATCCCTATCTAAAGGAAGTGAAAAGTATCATCTACCCCCATTGCACCAAATGTGAGTAAAAGGTCAAGGATGAGATGCTTTTCCTCTAAACTGACTTTCTCCGACTCTGCTGCTGGGTCCAAAGGAGATCCTAAAACACCTCAGAGGTATCTAAGGGCTAATTTAATTTGTTCAAACTGAAATAGCCTCACAGAGATCCTTTCCAGATGAAGATCAGATGAACACCGTGTCTCGCCAGACGTTATAAACAGCCTATGCACCCACCCCTTCACTTGTATAACCCGTTAATTCCTGTTTAAATCACTTTTAAATCTTTCAGGCTTTTTGCAAATGCTGAACTTAAGTAGGTCTCAGAATTTTAGTTCTGAATCTTACACAACATTTTTACATAAGGGTGCCCGTGTGTTATCCGGAGGGTGCCAAGTAAACAGAAGCCATTTCAGAAACCGGTTCCAGCATACCCACAGCCTCTTACACTGGAGCAGAGAAGCTGGGTACCAGGCAATGCTGGCACTGCGTGACACCGCTGGTCGGCTGTGGCCATGCCTGGGCACGCACCTACACATCAGCAGCTCACACATCTGCCAGGCTGTGCTGGGAAAGGTGGCTCCAGTACACCTACGTCTCTACAGGGCACCGAAAAGTTGGCTGTCTTCTTTACAACACCCATTTGAAGCTGCAATAGCTTTATGATTTTATACTCAAACACACACGCCCTATATTCCACTTCAACTTCTCTTACAGAAATTGAGAATATAAAGGAATTTGCCTTCCTGCCTCCCTCTAATATCAGTGTAATATTTCCAACAGCAGCTTAAAACTGGCTTCCCTGTGGTGCCAGTTTGGAACCAAAGGGATCGCTAAGCAGTGAGGACCAGCTCTTGTATTCTGCTTTTATTAACACCAAGAAATGATGAAGTAAGCCTAAAATTTTGCCTGGAGTTCAGCAATTGATTATCACTCTGATTATGCCATCAGCTACACTGGTGCTGACACAGATGAACTTGATCAGTGACAATGAAGTCGGTTCTGACTTGAACGTGAGTGACTGAAATTGAATCTGTCCTCTAATCTAATTTGAACTCTGGAATCATGAGCACTGATGTCTTCGTTAACAGAAGTGTAAGTGTCCGGTCAAAGCACTAAGGAGAATAAAGTGAAATATCTAAAGAATGCCAGATTTTGAGTTTCTTTATGGGAGGACACTCAAGAAGCTAAGAAGAGGGAGAGAAACCATACAAACAACTTCAGTTGCTGTTATATTGCAGAAGCCCCAGTAATTATATAGTCAATTATATTTCTTTCATGGGTTTTGGGATATCTTTGTATCTGTCAGCTCTAAGCACTTGAAAGAAACTGTTGAAAATACATCCTTTAAAGTATCTACAAAATCTTGTGCAGTACAGTGCTCTTCATAAAAGGATACTGTAAAACTACAAGTATGGAAAAAAAAAAAAAGCTTTCTTTGAAAGATCTAGCAATCATGGGGAGGGGAAGATGGAACAAGTCGAGGTGCAATAAGCATTTTGAAGTGTTTGCAATAGTTGTTCCACACAAGCGGATGATTCTACATCTCGTGGTCATGTCCGTTATTACAGCAGACAGGGATTTTTTGTAACTAAAATTCAGTGTCATTTCTACATTAGCATTTCACTTTTATTAAAAAAAAACATAAACAAGCACTGGTCTTTATGACAATTGTATGCCTATTTATTAATATTTGGTTTACACTTCTCAGTGACCTAGAAAACTCCAGGAAAACTAAAAAACTAGATTACCCATCAGTGATCCAAGCTGATAGGCCTGGAAGGTTAAGACATTGCAAAACAGACCTAGTGACTAGGCACTAGACTCTGAAAAGGCAAAACCATGGAATGTGGGGTAATAAGACATTACACAGCCGGCCCAGCACATCGACAACATCTGGAAGCAGACAGAAATAGCACAAGCTGTTGGTACTTTGGCATAAGAAAAGTTTGAAGTGTCCACAACACTTTGCTGGATGGTGCTTCAAGTCCCTTTTCTCTCTAAAACCAGAGTACACTTCAACTGCATACGTCTGAGGCACGGAATCGCACGGTGAAGTACTGGATAGCAGAAGAGTCCCTCCTGGACAGCCAGATGGCTACGTAAAGAGACACGAGCAACCACAGCTTCCATCAGAGCTCTGGATTCTCACCAACACTTGGTTTTCCACATGGATCAGCAAAGGATCTCAGCCCCCATACCAAGCACCACAGCTGGACGTTACACACAACATCTTGCCAAGCTTGGTTAGGATGGATTTGATAAGCAATGAAAGGAGGGAGCAGGCGGGGAGAGCTCCGGCTGCATTCAGCTTTAACGAATTAAAAAACCTCTGCACAAATACTACTTGCAAAACATTTAGTTTCTGAGGGCAGATATACTGTCCTTATATCATTTCAATTTGACAGAGAAAAGAATATGCCTTGTCATCATTCTGCTGAATGCAACCACGATCAAAAATTACTTCTGAGGCAGTTAATAACAACTTTGAGAGTATCAGCAGAATCGTGTAAAACACCACTTAGATTTGGCAAGTTTAAACGGTTCTGAAATAACAGGTGAATAATATATTCGGATTTGCCTCTGTAGGCAGCCAGAGAAGAGAAAATTACTGTAAGACAATTTTTTTTGACGAAAAGCTCAAGATAAACAACTCAGCTTCTTTTTGTCAAGAGTAACTGAGTGGGAGTATAAATAAAATGCAGTAGGCAGGATATCTCTGGAGTTTAACAAGGCCTCTAGCACTCCACCACACAGAAAACTCATTAACACACCGGAGAATCACGGCACAGATCAATTCAGATGAAGAACAGCGATTGTAAGTGAAGAGATTGCAAGTGAAGAGATAAGTGTCATGTTAAATCTGGCTGGGTAGAATATCAAGAAGGGACTTGTTAGATCCCACATTAATCAACTACCAGCAGTTCAGGGCAGAGCTGGTCCTGCTTCTCCCCTACCTGGGAAATTGCACTGCGGTAGCAGACTGCTAGTTCAAAATGTGTGGAGGGTATTTATTAAAATCCAGAAGGTTTTCCGTCCCACCTGACATGACTTCGACACATGAAGCCTTCAATCCACCTCATTTTTAACCTTTCCTCATTTAACATGCTCTGTGCAAGTCCTTCCTCTCCAAAAAAAATCTCTTGAACCATTCCACATTTTGACTACTCCTCAATCTTCTCTCTTTAAAATCATTCTCTTACAGAACCTGTACAGGGTAAAATGCCATTTAAGAGTTTCTTCAATCAACACGTATTTCATGGCTACATTTATTAAGAACTGCTAGAAAAATGACAACTCCATCGTCCAGGTTTGTTGTGAAGGACAGAAGCAGTTTCCACAGCCAGTGCCAGTCGAAGCCACGTACAGACACATAGCGAACAACATTTTGTCAAAGGTATTACTCTCAACTGTGCAGACATACCCAGCCATCAACATCCTTAATTTATAGAATCGTACAATAGTTTTGGTTGGAAGAGATCTTCAAGATCCTCAAGTCCAAGCATTAACCCATCACTGACCTTTAAATACCTCCAGGGATGGTGATTCCACCACTTCCCTGAGCAGCCTATTCCAGGGTTTGACAACCCTTTCAGTGAAGAAATTTTTCCCAAAGTTCAACCTAAACCTCCCTTGGCACAACTTGAGGCTGCTTCCTCTTGTCCTATTGCTTGTTACTTGAGAGAAAGGACCGACCCCCACCTGGCTCCAACCTCCTTTCAGGGAGTTGTAGAGAGAGATGAAGTCTCCCCTGAGCCTCCTTTTCTCCAGACTAAACAACCCCAGTTTCCTCAGCTGCTCCTCCTAAGACTGACCCTCTAGACTCTTCACCACCTTCACTGCCCTTCTTTGGACACACACCAGCACCTCAACGTCTTTCCTGTAGTGAGACACCCAAAAAATTTAGCTTCTTTTTGTCAAATCCCTCTGGACTCTCCCTTGAATCTGTTAAATGTGACCGAAATACATCACAAATCTGCTTTATCAGGTGAGCACTGCATAAGAAGCATCCTGGCTGTTAACATCTATACACACAAACAGGAGCGCCATGGATTTCTCCAGATGAGCCTGTGTAGCTGGCGTGCATGGTGCCTCTTCACAAGGGAGAGCAGCTCACACAGGCACTCACAACACCACCAAAATATTGGTCACTATTCCTCCGCTATAAGGATGGGAGTCTGGCAGCCACTTGAAGGATCCCTGCACACGGATGGCTGCCCTGTGGTCCAAATGCTGTCCGTGGAAATATTTGCCCAGGCCAAAACCCAAACCAGTAGATCTTAGAACACAGTCACTGGCTTGGAAATCTGTTCCACAGATCTGCACTGCTTTTGCCTACAAGACGTACGTATCTTCTCATACACGAGAGCGATATTGTATAAGGAAATAAAGATATGTATGTATGTTTAATGACTTCGATGGAGAAGAAAAACAATAAAGGGTGTATATAGTCCTTCATAAACACAGCGTGTGGCAAGAGGAGTGCCGTGGTGTGAGGTACAAAAATAGGAACGCTGCTATGCAAAAAAAAACCCCAACTTTGTCTACAGGATTTTGCTGTTGAACAAACAAGAGAAGCTAAGTGAAGTCAGTGTGACCTGCAGGTGCAGAATGATGCTGTAAATGGTCAAGTACTGGGTTTTAAAGGATTTTTTTTTTTTTTCCCTCTAAATGGCCTCTTCTTTTTTTTTTTAACAGGTAACACACTTTTGGGTTATACCTTCTATTTGATGGAAATACTTTTGGAAGGCTTCTTGGCTGTGACTGCAGACATTCTGAGGCACTAATTTTGTTATCTTCTAATTAAGTTGCTCTGTTCATAGGTATAGCTTTTCCAAATTGTCCTCTTCCAAATCCTCCTTTCTTTTATGTACTTTCTATTAACACTCTTCTTCAAAAAAAATAAAGGCAAATTAAGGAAATACCAGCCACTAGACTGCAATTACATCCATCAGACACTTCATACTTCCAGTCTTTTGAAAATTATTGAATGCTTCCTTACAATGGGTATCAGATACCTCTCTGTGTGTAGCAGGAAGGCAAATTTCAGGCAAAACCTTATCGCCACACATAAAATACTACCCGCTTTTCTGCTTTACATTCACATAACCCCATTCTTGCTTGTTATTAGCAATTCAGCAACTTGTAAAATAACAGCAATCCAGTGTTACTGCACCTTCCTTGAGGAATATGCTCCCCCTAGCACTTGCATAAATGTTATCCCAATCAATAACCTAGTAATTAAAGTCACCAGCATTTTGGCCTTTTTACAAGTCTCCTTATCTGAAAAAAAAACCCAACCCAAACAATTTCTTGCTCTACTTTTTCAAACTGCCTTGAAAAGAGAACAAGAATCATTCAGTTACCCTTTTGTCCTTAACCCCTGAATTAGCTCTTGCTGTAATGTCAGTGAAAATCATTTTTTCTCTGCAGATACAGCATCATTTTCTTCCCGAGTGTCACTTTCACCACCTCCCACTCTTCCAGTTTATCAATAAACCATAAATTCTGATTTTGATAGTACTAGTAGTGGTTTTGTCTCAGGGGTTTTTTGGTTGACAGGGTTTGGGTTTGTTTTGTTTTACTTCCAGTAATAAAAAAAATAACCAAATCCAAACAAAGAAACTGAAACGCTAAGGACAGGAAAACACTGGTAAGGAAATATCTGAGTCTGACAAACAATTAGTTATCTACACTGCTCAGCTCCCAGAACTTATCGAGGGTGCAATTCTGCCTCCATTAAAGCCAATGGGAGTTTTGTCATTGACTTCAACTGAGCTAGAATTTCACTCTAGAAATACTGTTGTGACTACATGGGAGAAACCCCTGTGGAAGGCAGAGCAAACTCACCTGGGAACTGCATTTCTCTGGAAACTAAAAGCAGCATTTTGAAGTACTGAAATTCAACTTTCTCGATCGTTTCCTTTTTAAAAGGTTAAACAGAGAGAAGATAGAGCTTTGAACACAATGGAAGTAGGATGCAGTTATATTCACATGCTCCAGGGAAAACTATCACTTGCATGATTTTGAACATGACTTTCCCCAGTATCTGATAATGAAGGGCCACATCCTGCTCTGCGCCCCAGAGGAACTCCTTTAGATCAACAGCACGGCACACAGCCCCCATCCAGCCTCATATTTCTGCAGCCTCGGCTATTAAAGAGCCTCAACCCGGAATTAAGTTTATTGCATCAATATTTGATTATGGAAATCACAAAATCTCAAAAATATCATCTAATGGAAACTTTTCCTCTCTCTCCTGCAAGTAACATAAATAAAAACCACATGAAAGAAGTTTTGCTCATTAATATGCCAAGGTACTGTACAATTGCAATTGGCTGACAGAGCTGCTTGTCCATTTTTGCCTACAACAGCTGTCCAAAGGGAAGGTGCAACAAACGCAAAGCGGCACTTTGCCATTCCAGCGGGCGAGCGCCGTGCCTCGACGTGGCCCTGCCTGTTGTCCTAGCTGTATTTCGAGAGGGCACGACACACGGCCAAACATATCCAAGCAGCTGTCTGTCCAAAGTGTGTGCATGCCCACGATTAAAGAGATACGACTCTGCTAATCCAGCCCTGATTTAGGAAGAAGGATTAATATTTAGACAACACCACCACCACAAATAAGCTTCTGGGACTGTAAAAAACCAGTCAGTCAAGGCTGCTTAATCAGGTAGAGATGATTCATTTGAGAAAACCCGCGCCATGACCTTTCACGAGCTTCTGAGCACAGGCAGGCTGTCAAATTTTTACGGAGAAAAGAGGTGTAATCAACTAGTGGTTATGATGACCTTTTAATAAGTAAATGGTTGAGGTGGGCACACGTTCCCAACAGAATAAGAAATTGGATTTGTCTGTGTGTCTACCACTTGCTGGGGTGATGAAATCCAACCACGTGCTTGTTGTATTAGCCCGCTCCAATTAATATGTATATAAATACCCAGACTTACAGAGACATATACACCACTGAACACTGCACGGGAGTGCAGAGCTGCTAAAAACTGTAAAACTTTGCAGACCCTGCGAAGAGATGACGGCCGTCTGTCTGCACTGTGCCTGTGGGACGGT
>JAAGNO010016168.1:0-18159 GCA_033439905.1 Ceryle rudis
TGGAAAAAAAATGGGAAGATGATTTTTTTTAACATTATTTCCTAAGTAAAAACTCTAAGGGTAATAGAGTTTTGTTTTTTATGCGTGGGGCGTTTAAGCGGAATGTTAAGTAAAAAAAAAAAAAACCCCAACAAAACAAAAAAAAAAAACCCACCCAGTGTGCTGATCTTATAAAACCAGAGGAATTTCTCTTGTCGTTCATTCTGAGCCGTGTTGCAAGTGAAGGAAATCACCCTGGAAGAGACCGGTTTTGTAACTCCTGCTTCCACAGTTAGGAGATGCCAGTCACTTACACAAACAGGCATTATCTATACAAGCAGAAGCCTGCTGGTTTGGTCCCTTTCTCCATTACTGCACAACTGTAACTGAAATCATGGAATAAAGAAGGTATTTCTATTTGTCCTGCTGAAGACAGAGCAG
The DNA here is from genome assembly GCA_033439905.1 of Ceryle rudis. Lineage (NCBI taxonomy): Eukaryota > Metazoa > Chordata > Aves > Coraciiformes > Cerylidae > Ceryle > Ceryle rudis. Next base: position 421 of record JAAGNO010016168.1, read on the forward strand.
AAATTCTGACCTGCCAGGGTTGTGTCAGAGTTGTTCCATCAGTATAACTCAACACTGAAACACCATGAAACTCAGGAGAGTTTCCTGCTTGGGGGCAGCATGAGGGGCAAGCACTATCTGTGTGAAACACAGTTCAGTTTCCGGGAAACAGATCTTGTGTGTCAGCACAGCAATGGTCCCAAGTGAATATAGGAAAAGGAAGGCTCTACAGCACTAGGATAAAATCAGAGCAGGAGAGGGCAGGTATGAAACCTTTGCTTTCATCCTTAATGCCAAGTGGCAGAGAGAGGACCTCCTGACATGTAGCTGTTGAACTGAAGCATTTTTTACGTAGCAGCTCCCAGTCCATCTATTTTGGGCTGAGCTCCGGGGTCATCATCTGCCTGTAAACACACAGTATCAGCCTAGTATTAGATAAACACTGCGGATGCACATGAACATGTACTGATGAATACTCAGGTGGTTGGAATATAACATTCTCTCTTTTAGACTATATATAAATTGCTTTTGGTGCACAGTGGGACTTTATCTATGTTTTGTACATCAGCATACTAACGAGGGTTAGAAAATAGCAACGGCAGTAGAATAAAATCAGCTGAGTGACATTTAAAAATCATTGCAAAGGAATGTTCTCAGAGCTGCTGTCTTGTTTCAAGCTACAGCAGCATCAGGGCAGAGAGGCCATATAAAGCAGCAGAGAAGGAGGGATGCTCAAGGAAGCTGTGGCCGGTCATTTTGCTGAGGTTTTTTAAGGCCAGCAGTAGAACCTTGAAAACTTGGTTTCTGACTTCAGTGTAAAAATATGCTGTTGACTACACTCTCTTCTTGCTCAGGGATTGCACCACTGTTGAACTGTACGAAATACTCGCAAGTCACAAACTGCACAAGGGGAAAAGCGCACTTCCTTTGACACATGTCTTATTTTGAAATCTCAGAGATTTTGTGAGTGGGTTTGCAAAAGTACAATCCATTTGACCAACTCATGGAGAACTGGGATACAGGCTGGGATAATCAGCCTGATTCCTCCTTCCTTGTGCCCTGAGAGAAAAAGTAATCTTTATATTAATTTTGTTTGGGTATTAAAACATACAAAAGCAGAGGAAAAGCAGAGCCAGTAGTCCCAGTTCTTTTATTGTATCTAAGTAAATCAGGAATGATTCAGTTAGATCTCTGAGCCCATTTTTTTAATACAAAATAAAAGTGTTGCTTCTCTCTGAATTTTCCATATCCTGCTAGGGCAGAACGGAGGGCAATGGACTTATTTTGATGTAAAATTAGTAAAACCAAAGACAGGATCAGATTTGTCAACTAAAAATACCTACAGAAAAGAAAACTCACACTTGATCCGAGTGGAATGCTGATGTGGGATGATAATGGAGTATACTCAGAGAAATTATTGCAAACTTAATCTTAGAAATCAAATAACTTAATACCGTTCCTAGTGATTTTGATTAAAAACAACTTGAAAAGAACGTCTAATGATCTGGTATTGATGTTACTTCAATTAGTGGAAAAGTGTAAGAAACAAAAGGAATAAAATACTTTTAATCTTAAAAAAAAAGAGTTTCCTGGGGCGTGGGAAGATGTGTACATGCTAGAACCATGATAAGGCTTCCCTGTGAGTAGTAATGAGTTAGTGAACCTTTTTCAAGTACAACACCTTTCTTTTTGAAGCTGATATCTGCCTTGCAGTAGCAGAGTTTCATAGTCACTACAAAGTGCTTGTTCATTTCTATTGCTGGATATTCTACAGCCACAGTCAGTGCACTTAAATGAATAGGTGGCTATCTTTCAGTTGCCTTTTGAAGTGTGTAAAGCTATTCTGATTTTTCCCAAACCCAGACAAGGGTCTGGAGCTGAAATGCTACATGACTACAATTGGGTGGAGAATTACTATGGATTCAGAGCACCCCTTCTTTCTCCAACATTTTTTTCTTCAGCCTCAACATAACCTAAAGCCTCATGAAATAGTTGTGGGCAAAAGGCAAAGATATGCCCTGGAAACATTTGTTATATTATTGCAAATCTATCTAGAAAGTAATTCTGCTGGAGCTTTCAGTGTATTTCATTCATTCATTCTCTAAATACAAACATAATCAGAGGAACTTACCAACAGCGTGCAGATGTAAGCTCATTACCTTTGTTACTGAAGGTACTGACAGTAGTTAAATCACCAATCCTAGTGATCCATTCCCCAACCTTCTGGCACAAAGGGCATTTGGTTACATCAAATTGATTGTCCTAAAGTGGAATACCATTGCAAATGTGGTCACATTTTCTCTGCTGTGGTCTTGATGCTAAATAAGATACTCAGCTCTCCTTGAAGGAGGCAAGAGTTGTCAATATGCCAGAAAAGGCACAGCAACTTATAGTAACGAAACAAGAGCAAATGGAACCACATTTATATAATATTCTAACACTCAAGAAATAGGGAGTAGAAAACTTGGATTGATCCTGTAGCTTATATTGAGAAATCTTATTTTAATATCCATCTGAAGTGGAAAAATAATCCAGTAAAAAATACCATTCCTAACAGATAATATGTTTCCTATTTAACAAGCAGTCAGACACATCAGGTTGCTTTGGAGTATTAACACCCAGCTGGCTGAAAGCTATGAATCTGTCTTGAAATACAAGTAATCAAATGACAATATGAATATTGGTCCTAGAGAGACATAGGTCGCATGTAGTAAGCACGCTACTTCCAGCATTCTTTATGGTATTAATTTTTTTGGGAAAAAAGCACAAGTAATTTGGCATTGTGATGAATGGCTATAAAAAAGAGGGAATGTGAAAAAGTCAGATCAGAACTGACTATAAAGTGAAGATGAATTCCTACAAATCTGGCATTCAGTGATAAACACCCTGTAATCTACAGTGAAGTGCTCTGAAAAACTCATGCTGTGAAAAAAACCAGAAAAGTAACTCCTACCTTAACTGAGATAAAGACAGGTGTGAATTTTAACTTCCCACAGTTAACATTTATAGTGTTAAAGGTAGTGATTATTAGTATGTTTCAATTTAACAATAATTTAAATAGAAATAAAATGTTCAGTTTGAATATTATAGTCCTGGGCTACAACAACCAAAATTTGCTTTACTAATTCTGCAGTCAGAATCCACTCACTCTTACTAGCTGGGTGTGTTCCACTGCCTAAACTTCTACTGAAAAAATTTTTCTGGTGTTTGTGGTTGCAAAGATAATCTCAAACTGTGAACTCACTGTAAGCAAATAAATCTGCCCAAGTATAAAGATGGCTTGGCAGAACTGATCTGTAAGAAACTCTGAAAGCAACAATTGAAATTTCTATTAATATAATCATATTCCAAAGAGTATAATCTGTGTTCTTTTTTAACTGTAAAAATATTAAAAATATATTATTCATAGGTTGTGTTTATCATAGAAAGAACACAACTAATTTTTTGCATGCAGGATGCAATAGCATCAGCACTTGCACATTTGTGCAGATGAAGTGATGGTTCCTTGTTCTCTGTTTTCCATCTTGTGCTCTTGCCCAGGGACAGCTAGACAGTGGCACATCACGCTTACTGTATTTATTGGAAAAACTTGTTTTGCCACCAGCTTATCTCTGTGTCATGCACTTGAAAACAAAACTGTTCTGAAGTTTAATTCTGTTTTAGTTCCATAAGACGGTACTAGGTCTGCATCCAACTATCTTCAAAAATTCAGCAAAGTTAGATTTCAGAAGCTTTCAGACACCTGGATTTGCCTTATAATTGTTACTCCATGGTGTATTATATACTCTCTTCCTCTGAAGCAAATAAAAAAATCTCCAAATTTAGCTGGTACCATCAAAATACTGTGTTCTAGCCTTTGTTCAGTAAGGCTTAATGTAAATCCAATGACTGCATAGTAGCAAGAATTAGTTAATTATCCAGTAAGACAATTATTAATACTGCCTTTAAAAATATGCCACCTGTTTATATAGAGGATAAAACATCCACTAGGATGTTGACAAAGTCACCTATCTGGTTCAAGCACTTAATATTTCCATGTCAAATACACCACTTTCTACTACACAACCACCTCAACAGGAGTTAGTAAGAGTTTAAGAAGTGCTGGCTTATGTCAGATGAAGTAATCTTACCTCTTATTCAGCACCCTACCCCTGACAAAGGCTTAGTAGCAGAGACTTGCAGAAGGAGATTAAAGAAGCCAGCAGCACGAGAGTGACCCCCTTTTGTTGAGAAGGTTTAGTTTTTTCAAAACAACTCTTCATGGTGACTGTAAGATCCCATTCTTGAGTGGAATCAGCTAAGTTAGAGCTCAGTAATTCGTATGGAGTTAATAATTTTTCACTTATTACATTTACTTACATTGAATGTAATCTGCCATTTTACTGCAGTCAGTTGTAGGTTTGACTATGCTGAATGATTTTGTATCCAGAATTTGTACGTATACTTGTTTAAAGCTTTAACAGTTACAGCTAGAAAGATTTACATGCTAATTATTAAAAACTATTCACATGAATCAATGTATTCATATTTATTATGTAAATGCCTCCTTAGAAATAAACGACTCCAGCCACTCATTCATATCTTTCCACATGGATGCTTTTCTGTTGCCATGTAGTACAGCCCACATGTATATAAGATGCTAGCTAGTCCTTTAAGACATAATATGGAAGAAATTACGTGCATACAGTATTTTCTCAACACACTTAAGAATCTGGCAGTGAATACTGTCATGAGTTATGCGGTGGTACATTTACAATGACAAGAATCTACTTGTGTGCAGCATGAGAATTTGGCTCTGAGGTATTTCGCTACGAACTGTGAGCTATGCTTTAACCACTTGGTTCTGGGACATGGTAATTGCAACCATTCATGACAAGGTAGTGTAAGATTTTCATTATTCAGTACTGGTGGCTGAAGCACAATAATAAATCTTTTAATGCTCCAAGTTACTACTATAACAGTAGACCTAAGTTTAAACTTTCACACTATGTGCTTCTATAGTAGCAGTTACTTCCCAGATTCACTCAGTACTAAGGATATGCTGGAGGTATCAAGGTTACAATATCTGTGTCTAAGACAAGAAATAATTACCATTGTTAAATATGTGCTAAGATGCTGTTTAAATATCCTGATTATTTTTTGTCTTCTTTTTAGCTCCTTGCTCAGAAGTGGCCTTTTGGAGATTCTGAATTTGGACAGTTTCTGTGCAAATTCCTTCCCTTCATACAGAAGGCATCAGTGGGAATCACAGTCCTTAATCTCTGTGCCCTGAGTGTGGACAGGTAGAGTATCTTTTACACTTTTGAAAGACACTGTTTTTGCCTTTGCAGTTTTCCTAAAACTGGGAGCACTCAGTATGGTCTTCTTAGCAGGCAGACTAGAATGACTACAATATAGATGTGACTCACCTTCTGGTTTTTGGTATCCCGGCTGTAACAAAGCACCACATGTCTGGTTAAAAGCACAGTATGAAGCCACTGGACTTATTAACTTTACAGGTTTTTTGAAAGTTCTGGTAAAGCATTGTTTTGATTTCCTTCACCAGACAAAAAAATACTGGGATTTGACTCGATACTCAGACCTCTTTCTTTCATATGACCTCATGTTTGGTTTGTATTTGAACAGGATCACAATCTTTAGTCCTAAAAATATTTTTTTTCCAACTCACTGCCTATGGACCATAATTACAGCATTTATTTGATAACTTTTATAGTTATTCGAATTTATTGAAAAACATGTTAGAAACTTGCTTTAATACTCTGACATTGATAGTTTGAAAATTAATGCCTCTGTTAAAAGTGCTCAGGAAGATACATAAACTTATTGATAGAACAACAATTAAGCTGCTTTTGAACATTACCATTTTATGCTTTTTTTTCTTCATATATGTAAGGCAATAGCAGATGAAGACTTCTGTAAAAGCTTTTTATTAGTCTTGAATTTACTTGATCATGTTCTAGTCCAAAATGCCAGTAATTCTGATACAGAAAATATTGATAAATAAAATATATTACGTGTATTAGTACAGTGATGTAAAGGTAAGAGAAACATTAAAATTAGCCTTTGTTTGGTTTTAGATAAAAAATTGATGTAAAAGGTTTGTAATGGATGAGCAACTTAATAGTATCCTTACCTGAAATACAGTTCCTTATTGCATTAGTAACTCCTAAGCTGAAACCAGTAACACAAGCAAGTGTTCTATTTCCTTTTTGGAGTCTGAGAAATATAAAAAGAATTCGCTTTTTCAAACAATATCTGCCCAGTATAAAATACAATCCCATGGACTGCTCTAATCATAGATCAAGCACATAAGAAACAGGGTTTGTTAGGTAAGTTTTGACCAATGCAGCTTCAACAGATTTATCCCTACTGTCATATATATTTTCATAAATTGGCAGTAACGTAGATGAATCTCTCTTTATATATGTACATATGTATTTTTACAAGCACTGATTTGCTAATCCTCACAACAACCAAATGCCATCTCCATTTGAGTATAAAGTCTTGTATGGAATTGGACTCAAACTCTTTTAATTTCCTCCCCCACTATACACACTTTGCCAGGGATGCCATATTCTTTATTATCTGGTGTTCTCTAGTAAATGGCTGCAGAGAATGTGAGTTAGAAAACTGATGTATACAGCCAGATTCTGATATTGGCTAATGTGAAGTGAATCTAGGTTAAACCATTGGGAAATCGCGATCTGAGAGCAGCTTCAACAAGTTAGGTCGCGCACTGGAAGTGGCATAGTCACTATAATATAAAATTCCACATCAGCTAATATTTCCTTTTTAGTATGGAAAATGAGTAAACATGGAATTGTGTGCTGTCACAGCCTGACTGTTTCTGGTCCATAGGCAAGTTATTTTTTTCATTGAAAAGCTACTGAAAACAATCTCTTTTATAGTTATTGTGGGTGTATACATGGAATTGCATTCTATGAGCTAGGAAAAGATATTCAATTGTCATGATGAATTCAGATCCACACCTTTGATAATTATTGACTCTGTCCCTCTTACAGACTACAGCCTTAATTTAGAAAAAGCTTAGGTTTTATTTTCCTGCGAGGACTGTTCTCTGTGCTAACTACATCGTATTGTGAAACTCCACTCATTACTACTGCCCCTCGCGCCAAGTGACTCTCACTGACAGCGTATTAAGGTTTAACTGTGTATGCCCAAGGGGAACAATGTCCACTCAGACATGGCGAGGGTTTTAAAAGGCTGACAGAAAACACCAAAGCAGCCATTCACCCTTCAGAAGAAGCTCACATTTGTTTCAGAAGCCTGTCAGGCATTTTTAAACTCTAGGTCATGATGGTGATGACACTGACTCTTTTTCTAAGCAGTGCCTGACTGTGACTAAGAGGAATGATATTTCACTTCCTGAGTGTTTACACTTGCTTACATCTCAGGGATAAGATTTTGATGAAGAAATGGTTTTCAGAAGAGTAAAGATATAGATCTCATTTAATATATATGCACCCTCTTCCTGCCTCCTCTGCATATCAAATTGCATTGAACAGTAATCTTAGGGTAGTTACTTCCATCTGGTCCAAATTCCAGTAAGTAAATTAGATAAATCAAGATTTTACAACAAAAAAAAAAAAAGCTCTGAGAACTTTACTGTATTAAAAGCTTTGCAATCTCCACACTGCTGGCTAACTTAAAAATGAGAACAGCTGTCACCTCTCACAACGAAGAAGAACAGATAAGTATCAGCAACAGTAGCATTATTTAGGAACTGTTCTGACACTAATCTTGACAGTGACTGCTTCTTACGTCCTTGACCAAGTCTCTTACCTTTTCTGTATTGTTTTTCCCACTTATAAAGGGCTGATACTATTTGCAGAACAGAAATATGTTAAGCTAATATGATTTTCTAATGCAGTCAAAAGGAACAGTGAAACAAAAGCACTTATTCTGTAAGAGAGCAGGCATAGGGGACTGATAGTCCAGCAAATAATCTATAGCCCATGATTTAATTTTCATATACTCCTTGATTTCATTTTATAAAGCTCACAATAAATTTTCTCTTTTGATTCTGATTAGATACCACTATGGTAAAATTAATCCAAATTGTTCAAAAAACTAATCTGGGCCACAGCAAAACCCGCAACCGTAATGTGACCAATAGTGGAAGGCTAGCTATAGTTCTAGAATTATAGCACAGCTGAGACTGATGAAATTAGGGAGAGGGTGTAGAAAAGCATCAGAAATTATTCAGTGACCGTAAAGATCTCAATTTGTTGTTTAATAAATATGATACTTAAGAAGCCACTTAAATATAACATCCAATACTGAAATACAGATGATATATCAGATGTCCGTGGTATCTTCAGCAGAGAAAGATACAGTAAGAAGCCATAGAACAAGGTTTCAGCCAGACAAATTCCAAATGACAAAAGGTACACATTTTTAACAATGAGGCTGATTTAACTACAATAAGAAACCTCCAGTGAAAGAAAAAGATGTCCCACCTTCAGTGTTCTCAGATCAAGACAGGATGTCCTTCTGAAAGAAATGCTCTAAGCAAGTTATAACTAAATAAGAGTGCAAAATATTTAATTGTATATATGTAAACTTCATGCTGTAATGATCCTTTGCCCTTAAATACTGTGCATCTCTAAATAGCAGGAGAGACTGCAGAGTCCATGAAAAAGAAGTTGGAATAAATAGCTAAGAATGGGAAAACAGAGGAGAGAGAGCAACTGAGAGGCACAATATACTAAAGTTGACAACACATGCATGAGTAGTAGAAAATGAAAAGGGGAGAGAGGAGCCACAACATTAAACAGAGAAAAGGACACAATATGGAAAAGAACAGAATACTTTAGACAAGGTTGGAGACAGAAGGGAAACAAACAGAAAAAGAGAAGTAAGACAAAACACATGCCTACAGATTTTAGACTGGGGAATTAAATGAAATGCATAATGCATGTATATTATGTCTGTTCCCTGTCAGACAACCTATATTTTCTAAGTATGAGGGAAATAAACCCTGCAGTATTTTCCCACTGCTAATTATGGGAGGTTTGTGGCTAGACTGAGATCCTATAGATTACATGACTCATGAATACCCACTTGAAAAATTGTACTACCACTATTTTTCAAATCACTCTTGCAAAAGTGAGTAAAGAGACCAAGTAATTGCAGGTTAATATGCATTCAGCAAATTCTGATCTAATTACTGAGCTTCTTATGCTTTACGTGAAACCATTCATAAAATTCTTCAGCCAGTAATTCCTAATTTGACAGTTACTTGAATTGTAAACTGAAAAAAAAATTGCTAATAAAATATATACAGGACCCAAATCCTTATTGCTATGCATACTGATCTTCTCGCGTGCAGCAGGGCTGTAAATCAAACAGAAGAGGTACAAAAATAAAAGAAAGAAAGAAACTGCTTTTGCAGTTTACAACCCATTTGTTGCCACTTACATAGTTACACAGGTGACAAAACACAAAACATTTCCTACTTAAAAAATATGTACAGCTTACAGGCCCCTGTTTGCTAAGAACATCATTCAGTCAAGGCTGAGATAGTATCATGTACCTTGTGCCGCTGATGGGACCAACTGTAAAACTGTCAGTCAGAAGAAACTAAACTGTGAATTGATCGTTACATTTCCAAAGTTCACAAATATTTGAGCATTTCCATAAAAGGTTATATTTCTATGAATATTCCATTTAGTCATTAAAGCCAAAATTTGCCATTTGGAAAACAGAATATGATAGGATTGCAAATTATTTAAAATTACATTTGAATTTTAATATGAATAAATACATGTGAGAAGATATGATGCTGAATATTACTTTTTCAATTATCTCAGTTTAGTTAATTTGTTTCAGTGTTCTCAGAATTCCAAGCACATAGACCTCCTCCCCATGAGTGAACCATTGCTTCCCTCCTTTCTGGTATTCTTTGAAGATAAGGATGCCTTCAGATTATGTTTTTATTTTTAATCTGCAATTCTAAAACTGTATTTTGCTTTTGTATGTTCCAAATCTTTGTACCCACATTTCTGTTAAAATGATGCACTGAGAACCTGTCCATAGTACACTCGTGACTATGTGTGTGTGATACTGCTATAGATACCAAGACTGTGTATGATATCACTATAGATACCAAAACACAAACTTCTCGTCTCTTTACTGCAAGAACGAGGCTCTGCCACCTCACAGGGATGTTTTGTAATAATGCTTTCTGAAGTTTTTGTTAGGGGTTACAGTCTGATCATGCATTCATACATCTTCCTTCTTCTAACATCAAGGCTACACAGGATTTAATTCACTATTCTTCCATCCTGTTAATAAGCACACTTTGAAACAAAAAGGGGGGAGATACCAGAAAGCAGAAGAAATGCTGTCTGTGTGAATCCCAAGTTATTGATTAGAGGAGGGGTGAGGATACCTTTTAATAACTCCAAATTTTACTGACCTCTGTTGCATAGGTCCTACATTTCTTAGCTCTTCATTCCTTCCATCTTAAATATTCAAAATCTGAAACTTCCCAGTACACTCAAAGCATCCTAACACAGAGTTCTCAGCCTTTCTTTTCCTTAAACCCTTGTTATGCCTGAGCCTTCAAGCCCATTCCAAAATTCTGTATTGCTTCCAGTCACCTCCCTCCCATCCCACACTAATCCACCTACAGTCTAATTGTCCAACCTAAAGCTTTCTGATATACATTCCCCTGTTCTGTTTTTTTCCTTCCCTTGCCAAAACTCACCCATCCCTGCAACTCACAGCCAATATACATACTTAAAAACTGTATCCTCCTGGGCTTTTGAAGGCTTTTCCTGCCCTCATACCTTTCACCCTCCTTGTGCTTCATGGTATGCCCCTTTTTACTCCGTTAGCTGCTGTCATCAGCTAAGATCACCACCACATCTGCTTTTCTCTGACAAGCTTAACCTTGGCTCATGCCTTGGAAAGGCATTAAGAACAGAGGTGGCAGCTGTACATATCCAGCTGTATCTGCCAGGACTTGAGAGGACAGAAAATAAGGGTGTGTCTGAGGAAGAAAAGAATACTTGCCATAGTAAGGACAGTAAAATGACACAGCTCCTTACATTTTATGATCTGCTTCAGTGACTTCTTATGCTGGCATTTTTTAAAGCAGATGAACAACCGTGCTTGACTTTTTTTCTCCTCAAGTAAAGAAGTCTTATTTCATTAGTAGATGTTGTGATATATCCATGTAGCACTGCAATTCCACATGGGAAGGTTCTATTTTGTTGGGGAAGTAAAATAAACAGTTTAGAAACTGTTACATCACCAATGACACAAAGCTCTCCAGCATGTATTTCAAATTATTACAAGATCAAAAATAATATTTGTTCTTTCCATAAATTTTAGATAGCACTGTCTTTGCTAAATTGTTGAAAATGCTAACTTGTTTGCTGCAGCTATTGCTAGACAACAGTTAAATTTATGTAGAGACTGTTCTGTACTCAGTATTGTATGCTTATCAGTCCTCTCCAAATAATTTTAGAACCTTTTGACTAGAGCTGATGGAGAGGTTGAGGTCTCAAAGCTAATAAATTTCTACAAATTCATTGAAAATTGGCAGACAAGTAGAGGAAAAAGACCCTTTCAGGTCCTTGACTGAGGGAAAATCTGCAGCCCGGCAACAAGATTCCTCCAGCACTGGAAGGACAGAGAAGGTAAAGAGAGGAAGAGAAGGGAGAAATGCATGGCCTGTATTTGAAGCTTCTTCAGGAGTTCTCACCTTTTGCCAAGATTAGTGATGAGATGCGTATACATAGGAAAGCTAGTTTCAATAATTCCATGTTTTACAGAGAAACTTGTTATCTAAGGGATAAAACAGAGGGAAAATACATTGGTTGTGGCATGCATAGACTTAGCCATGCGCTTCAGATACTCATCAGAAAGGTGATGCAGATGCTGAAATAGCTGTCAGGCAGTCCTAACTAGCACTCAGGTGTAGTCTGAGGAAAATACAGAATACGCTGCATAAACCCAGTATTTTAAACATTGAGTAGTGGAAACACAACAAATGCAACTTCAATGCATGAGGAGTGTTTTCACAGTATTTCGTTGCATAGAAGCTGACCTCCTCAGGCAGCACTGCTGTTCCAGCTAAGGTGGCTGAAGGAGATAGCTGCTTTGTGTCTATTGTATATCTATTAGGCTTGTGCACCTGGAAGCTTTTTTCCTTCTCTTCTGTCAGTTGATATAGTGAAAGGTATAGTCTGTCCTGACAAACCTTGCCTACTTTAACTAGAAATCATTAGGGTAAATCCACATAGCAGAATTCCACACAACCCTGTGCCTAAGCAGAACAGTTCCAGCCAGCTCTCTGCTATCCACTCCTTGACGTGCTCTGCTGTGTCCTAGGTGGCTCGATAGCTGACAGAGCCCCTGGAACAGACAGGAAAGACAAGCAATGCAAGTCTGAGATACCAGCTTTAGGATATTACTTAATGTATAGAATTGAACCAAGGTCTTTGAATTTAAGGAAGAAACCAAAGGTTGGAAAATAATGCCTGTCTCTTTCAGGTATAGAGCAGTTGCTTCCTGGAGCCGTGTTCAGGGAATTGGAATCCCGATGATCACTGCTATTGAAATCTTCTCCATTTGGCTTCTGTCCTTCATCCTGGCTATTCCAGAAGCAATTGGTTTTGCTGTGGTACCTTTCAGATACAAGGATGAAGGTTATGTTACCTGCATGCTCAATCCTACAAATAATTTTATGTTGGTAAGTAACACCCTTTCTTCTATTTTTGGAATCCAGAGTATATATAGGTTAGACAATTAAAATACTGGATTATAATACACTTTATTCATCCACTGAAGTGCAAAATGTATTCTAATGTATATTGATGCAAAGAAGATCCTTGATTTACAGTGGCCTCTCTCTACTTTCAGCCAGACATTACATTTTCATTTCTTCACTACTGAGGATTCTTAATACAGAAATTTGCAATTCAGGCCTGCTCAAAGTGCAATCAAGAGATGTATCAGGGTAGCCAGTCTTGGAAGGTATTGTGATTCTAGATGTAACACCTTGGAGCTTGTAACTGTCACAGCCCATGTTTTAGCATGATTAGTCATCATTTTGCATGCAGTAGCCATCTCTTTCAGCAGATAAGAAAAGGGTGGACCTATGTTCTAACATAACTTTACCTATTCTATATGCTCTTATAACATCAAAGAATAATCCCTTCATTTACAAGAAATCATGACTACAAATCTGACAGACTCACATCTCCAACGTAGATAGCTTGTGCACTGTTAGCTGTCATCTAGATACAGCAACTCAAGAGCAAGAAGAGTGCCTCAGACACACCAGACTTCTTTGGCACATTTCATAGCCCTTAACCTCTGTGCTTCAGCAGCTTAAGAGTTGCCAATACCTACATTAGCTTGGTCAAAGCAAGTCAAACTTACACTGAGAAAACAGAAAAGTGGTATCTTAAGTTTTTCTTTGTAAGCCTTGAGAAGGGCCAGCCACCATTCACACACTAATAATAAAAGGTGTAATATGCTGCTTTGTCTCAGAGAAGGCAGCTAGTACACAAGGTCTTAAGTCCTGAAGGAAACTCCACAGTTTTTTGCGGGCTAGAATTTTTCATGATAGAGTGAATGTTTCACTTTTTTTGAAAGTTTGCGTTCCTCATTTTATTGCATCAGAACATGACTTGGGCTAGAATTGGGAAGGATGGGGCAAAATGAAGCTAGGAAATTTAGAATATAAAAACCATGGATGATTAGTGTTTTTCAGAGGAACATCCCCAGCTTTGGTAGTGTTACACAGACTGCAGGGATGGCGGAAAGAGCAAGAGACAATTGCAAGAGAAGACAAAAGGAATTCCCTAATGGAAATTAATTTAATGCTGGTGAAGACAGAAGAGTTTTGTCCAGGATTTACTATATCTTTGTTTCTAAACTCTACAGACTATATATGACTGTAGATACTGTAGTTATAAGATTTATGAACTACATGCTGCAGCAAATTTGTAATGGCTGGTTTTCTCCACAAATGTGCTTGGACAATCTTCATTTCCGTTCTCCCTAAGAAAAGGAATATTTTTCTCTTCTCATAACCATTGCAGTTCAGGTCATCCATAGGCATGCTAACTTTAATTATTATTGTTCTGTCCGTAATGTGGTTAGTAGAATAGCTTGTTTTGGTTTTTTAGCAGGAATTAGTATCTTTTACTTGCTCAGCATAACTCAAAAGCTCCAGATCTCCCCAGACCAGTTTGATTTTCAGGGAAACAAACCAGCATTTACATTCAAGCTGAGAGTAAATGTTGGGCATGTCAGTCAAAATGGAGTGTGTTTTGTTTCAGTGCCTTGCAAGCAAGTACAAACCTGAGATTACAATGGAAATACCATTTTAACCTTAACTACAGTATTTACTACCACAAACACCGTAAAAACAATTACTAAATGTTGGTAAGGATTTATTATTAACTTTTGTTTTTAATAGGAGCTTTATTAATGTCTAAAGCTACCTTTGAAAGACTTAAAAGATTCATGCTAGACCATGATTCCCAAGAGGCTGAGTTCACTAGGAAACTTGTTTAAAATGCACATTTCCTGTAGAAAACCAGTTCCATGTGGGCTTTCAAGACAAACAAAAGAATGTCTACTTCTCTTAAATCAACCCAATTTTGTCCTTTGATGTAAGCTTTGTGAAACTCAGATTCCACAATTAATCATTTACAGACTTTTTGTGTAGGCTTTGCATCCTCACAAAGCCAGGTCCTCATACAGAACTGATGCGTTGCTCAGGGTTATTGTGACACAGAACTCCGTGTGTTTCCTTGACTGACAGGCAATGCTCACAAAAGCTGGTAGACTGATGTGACAGAAACTTTTCCTTGTATACATAACATGGATTCACACAGTACACATTTTGTTGTGCTACCCAAGCAATATGATTCTAGTCTGACTTGGAGGAATTCGCCGCAGAAAAGTTAATTGTCTCCATGTATTTGTAATCCTTTTCTCGGCAGAAGTAGTAATTAGATTTCCTCTCAGCACAGACTCTTCAAATATGAGGCATGTTGTTTTCTAGCTTTCTGCTGGCAGAAGCTCTGTTCCCAGTAGGGGAAATTCTGCCCCCAAGGAGAATGCAACTACGCATTGGACTGTAGCCCCTCCTCACACAGTGATGAAGCTAATGAGGAGGAGGAAACAAGCTAATCAGCACAATTCAAAATGTCTTGCGAGGTGGGGTTGTGGCCTAGATACCAGCAGCATACTCAAAATTAGCAAGCTCTGCAAGCAGCTAACTGCATTGGGGCAGAGGGAGAAATATCAAAAGCATTTCCTTTTTCTTAGTAACTCAATGTTCTAGTGTAACTAAAGGAGATTTTTAAATGAACATTATTAAATACTAGTCTATTAATTGCATTCACTTTTTTAATCTTTCAAAGTTTAGTACTGTTCAGATTTAACTGTAAACAAGATGTCAGACGTTTCACTTTTTCAAAGAGGACTCATATAATCTTCAGTTATAACCATTTTGACATTTGGTGTGGGAACTGTGATGTTACAAGAGCACATCCGCTCAGAATAAACAAGCTGGGGGAAAGATTATGAGAAAGAAGGTTCTCTTTTACACACATCCATCTCGGTGACTAATATAAAAACAGGAAGTATTTAAAATGCCATATTTCAATGCACACTTTTGGCTGAAAATAAAATTTAAAAACCAAGTTACACTATTTTCTCAAGGCTGAAAATAAAATAAATCTACAGAAAAGTGTAATTTTAAATGTTTTGTCAAATTTTATATTTCCCATAATACATAAACGTATTAGCTTAATGCACGGTTAACACTTAAAATTACACAGCAAAGTACCACTACTTGGTAAGTCCCTTGATGTTGTGTCACAAAAGGCAAATGGTATGAATGGCAGGCAAATGGTTAAAAGTAACTGTACCACTAGAAGCCACCCATCCTAAACTTTGCATGTATCAGACAAACACTTAGGAAGTGGCTCCTGTCTGCCCTGTACATAAGCAAACCAACTACCAATCTTTTCACTGATAATAAAAGGTGATTAAACTTAGAAGACATTTTGAATTTTCCTTTTTTGGAATTAGGACAGAAGCCATAGAGGTAAATGGCATTTCCTGAGACAGGCTTTTAGTAAGATTTGCTATCTCAGACTGACACTGTCTACATTTTGGCATGCCTTTTTCATGAAGCTGTATTGCAGTTTACATGAATGAGTATAAATGTTCAGAAAACATGACCAAAAAAAATTCATTCCAACCCAAGACAGATTGCAACAAAGGTACAGGCAAGCTATCTGTAAGGTCAAATAAATGTTAACACTGTCACAATTCCCATTTTGATGCTGATACAAAACAGATCAACAGCAAGAAAGTCTATATAATTTGTGCTGTTTACAAATCAATAAATACCAGTGTACCAACTGTCAATTTCCAGGACTTTTCTATGGTATTTTCCATTGAATCTTAATAAAATATCTTCTTTTCTTTACCTTATCTACAGTTTTACAAAGATGCAAAGGATTGGTGGCTGTTTGGTTTCTATTTCTGCATGCCACTGGCATGCACTGCCATCTTTTATACACTAATGACTTGTGAAATGTTAAACAGGAGAAACAGCAACTTGAGAATCGCTCTCAGTGAACATCTTAAGCAGGTAAATATTAGGAATGCCAATGTTTGAAAATACTGTTCTCTCTTTGAGCTAGCTTAGAAATGTTTCAAAGTGTATTTGAATACAGTAAATTGCAGAAAGTGAGGATATTAAAGTATTTCATTTAAACTTGGAACACAAGACTAAATCATAGTATAAGGAGGTATTGAAGACAGCATGCTCAGGAAACTAGCCAGTTTCTTTTTTTTCTTAAGCATGTATGACAGGTGTTCCTGCCTGCTCTTTAACCTCAAATCACTGCTGGCTAAATGCTTTGAAATTTAACTACAAAGATTTGCCAAAAAAATATTTCTTTTTATTTGTAAAGATATGACTCCATGGGTCTTCCCTACTTTTGGCACACTTTGATATGCAGCTTTAGTTTCATATAAAAAGCAATTGTAGAATAATCTGGTTTAGAACAGAGTGGAGTGCACTGTTGCAGTATCACTACTGTAATTGCTTTAAAAAGAGCAACAGGAGAATAGTACAAACAAATGATCATAGAGTAAAGTCACTCACAGAACCATCACATCTCACTTCGCTGTTTTTGCAGCACTGTCTGATGTTTAATTCCTAGCTGACATTTTAAAAACAATCTGTAGCTTTCCCCCTGTGCTAATGTCAGCCCCTCATATTCCACACTTTCTTTCAAATTCTACATTCACAGATGTGAATCCCTAAAGCAGTTCCCTCTGCTCAGAGTTCTCCTAGAGATTCCTTCTCTGATGGTCCATTCCAGATCAGGCCAGACCAGAAAAATCCTGCCCTTGTCCAGACCCTCCCCTTCTTCCCCTTATTTGGCCCCAGGGCCTGCAATGCAGTTTGTCCCAGGGCCATGAAAAAGCTGCTCCACCCATTAGAACTAGAATGGTAGGTACAGGGTCAGGGAATCCACCCTCCAGCTTTCCCCCCGAAGTATCCAGCAAGCTACTCAGACTGGTTGCTGGAGGATGGCTTTATGCCACAATTTACAAATGCTTTTCTTTTTAACTATCACCTTTGGCCCTTCTTTCTTCCTTCCTTCTCTACAGCCTTGTCCACATTACTATCTACTCACAATCCTTTTTGTATTTTAATAAAACCACTATTATAAGAAAGAAGAAACA
>JAAGNO010016168.1:18259-40126 GCA_033439905.1 Ceryle rudis
AGCCTTGTCCACATTACTATCTACTCACAATCCTTTTTGTATTTTAATAAAACCACTATTATAAGAAAGAAGAAACAATAATAGTCATATTCAAAGCCAAGAAACAATAATAGTCATATTCAAAGCCCAACAAGACTTACTGCAACAACTGTACATTTGACTTTACATTTTTTATGACAGAGCCTTGAAATGCTTGTTAAGTGTTACATTACACTGGCAGTTTCAGAAGTGTTATTCCTACGCCTTCATACGCTTATCTTTATGAGATCCATGCCTACTGAACACCAGTGGTATGCTATGCATTGTCAAAAATCCACTAAAACATCTGTAAATCTCTAGATCTCACATAAAATATCCATTAAATTGAAATTATTTCCTAAGTATTATGAGATTAAGCTGTAATACAGACATTTCTAAAATTTTGTTCATAGAGGAACTATTTACACATTAAGATCACATAGCAAGGATCAAATTGCAACATTAATATACTGTGCAGTATCCCCTTTGTGTGACATGATGCATACTAAATATAAAATAATACATCAGAGAGAATTTGACATCCTGACTAGGTACGTGCTTGAATGGAACTTTTATTGCCGACCCATTTAGGTGCCTTTTGTTTTCAGATTGCCCCACATCAAGGATTAGGTACAAGTGGTTTATTGTCTGATGATCTCAGTTTCCCTCATAGATGAAAAAGTTTTCTTGCAGATTATGCATGTTTTTGAAGAAAGGTTTCTCTGAGGGACTGCTAAAAACCTAATCCATTGCAGAGGGATAAGAAAGGCTGGGGAAGTAACCAGGTTAAGGAAAGTCCAGTAGTGGATTTTCCTTGGTTGACACCTACAATGTCCTGGCAATGACCTGTGTACTTCAGTCTCAGTGATGAGCAGGTTCTGTTCAGGATGGCCAGAATCACGGACATGACAAGCCCCATAAAAAAAAAAGTGCAGGGACATCAGGTAGTCTGGAAACTGCACTCTGGGAATCTAAATTACTTCGCTGCCAACGTCACTACACTACAATAGCCTGCTAATATGAATTAGGCACTCAGTCATAGTTATCTTTACTTCTTTTTCTAGCGTCGAGAAGTTGCAAAGACAGTTTTCTGCTTAGTTGTGATTTTTGCTCTTTGCTGGTTCCCTCTCCATTTGAGCCGAATTTTGAAGAAGATGGTATACAATGAAAGAGACCCCAGCAGATGTGAACTGCTCAGGTACTTCATTTCCTATGCCAATCAATTTTTTATACTGAAAAATATAATGCTGCACACTTGAAATTTATGTGAGAAATGCCGTTGTGCCTGCAACTGTGGTGTTAGAAGAGCAAACACTTTATTTTATGACTTTACAGCTGCATCCATTTTCAGGGTTTTCAGTTTTAATGGAGTAGCATAATTGCAATAAACGTTTTCTGTCACCATTGCAATCACTTTCCTCTGGCTTTTGTGAATTTCTGTGAGCCAGGTTATTATACATCTGGCACGGTACAAGATTAGATTGAGCTAGTTAGGTAAAAGAGAATTAGGATTTGTGACAGAAGAGACTGTAACCACAAAGAACATGCATGTTTCTCCAGTATAGGAACAGTTTTAAGGTTTTAATTTCTCTTTTGTTGCCTAGTTTCTTGCTGCCATTGGATTACATCAGCATCAACCTGGCAACCATGAATTCTTGTATAAACCCAATAGCTCTGTATTTTGTGAGCAAGAAGTTTAAAAACTGTTTCCAGGTAAGATCTCGATAAAATTTTATGTCCAATTAATGAACTGCATTAAACCATTTAGTTATTTTAATTTTTAATAGTTTGGAGAAGAGAGATGCAAAGGAATGGAAGGTGATAAATTGCCTAGTTTACCAGCTGGCAGCTCACATAGCACACATACCAAACTGAAAGTGGAATTATCCACTTACCTGAAATGACAAACCAGTAAGTTTAACATAGTCCTGATATGTAAACATGTAAACTGCAATAGACACACTCTTGTAAATAGTATTTATCTGCATGTGACATGTACATGAAATACAATTTGGCTGATAACATATTTCCTACTCCAGATGAAGACAAAGAACACATACATAGAACAGCAAGCTGCCTGCAGTTAAACAATCCCACAAATGACTAACACTTCCAGGCTTCAATACCAAAGCAGGCACCTCAGTTGACTTTGGCAACTAAATATGCATTATGGCTTTTACCTGCATTTTTCCAGTTCCTACACATGAAAACATATTTTAAGGCTAAAATAATTTCCTTGTGACAATGTGCCCCTGCAAATGCCTGCTCTCCTAATAAAGGGTATACAGGAAGAAAGAAAATGAGACCATACAAAAGCAAATGAGAGTAAAGTAAGTAAAGAAATGGAAGACTGAAATAGCTTTATCTGCAAAGAAAAACAAGAGATGACAGGATGGTACCACCTGCTAATAGGCAACTGAAGCTACTGAAAAAATGTGACAAATTATTGGAATACGGAATCCCTGTTTGTCTGTAGCCTGCTCAGACTTACAACTATTTTTGAGGGAGTATTTTCACGTTATAAAGTCACCTTTGCTTTTTATGGTGCCCTACATCATTTGGGAACTGTGGAGAAGATAATATGCCTGAACTTGTCCTCTGGTGAAAGAGAGAAATAACAGTGGGTACTACCAGCCTGCTCCTCATATCATGAGTTCATTCCTTTGATTTGTCCTTCCAAATAAAATTACCATCCAACAACTCTAAATAAAGAATTTTCAGCTACTATTTAATCCTTCCCAGCTTCTTATTATAGTTTACCCTTTCCCTTCTAGTACCAAGGTCATTAATTCAGGTAATCTTTCCATTTTATATTTGAGGTATGTAAACCCCCTTGTTGCTGTTATACATACTCACCCATAGATTGATAGTGCACATATCTTAAGTCTGGCTTTACCTCTTTGCAACACTCCCTTCTTCTCACTGAGTTCACAGAAGCTATGGATCTACTGCTGTTCTTGCCATTGCTCCTCTGAGGCCCTAACTCTTTCCCTTGAAGTAGAGATTCTGTCTACACAGTATTAGGCACTAGTTTTTGTGAAGGGAGGGGAGGATTGCTGAAGAATCCTTTCTGCTCCTTTCAGAAGAGACAACTGACCCTACCTGCCTGTGAAGAATGGAGGAGTATGATCCTGAATGATCTTTTAATCCTAACTATGAAAAATGATACACCTCAATATATTCACCATCCCGTTTCCTGAACAGTTTGCTGCCTTCTAAGATGTGAGAAGAGACCTAAGTCACAGGCTGGGGAGTTTTGCCCTTTTCTCTTTTATGCTAAGCAGCGTGCTGATCCCTAAGTTTGAAGTGCAGTGATAAAGAAGGAAAAAAGTCACAGGCAAGCTCTTAAAATATGTATTAAGTTCTGTCAGTTCTCAGTCTAATTTACCTTAGACAAACAAATTTCCCTTTTGATACTGTGAAAGTTTTTCATAAATAAGAGGCACGTTCTGGGCCTAATTTGCTGCATTTGTGATGTTTAATCACAAGAATCGTTGCATCCTAGGGTAAAAATTTTGCCTGAGTGTGGCTATCGCTCCCTTCAGGTAGAATCATCTGTTCATTTCTGAATGAACAATATGGCGGGCAATCCGTGTAGAGTTAATAGATTTCTGTTAATATATATTTTTTTTCCCTTATTTCCAGTCATGTCTTTGCTGTTGCTGCTCCCAATCTAAGAGTCTAGTGACTTCAGTGCCCATGAATGGAACAAGCATTCAGTGGAAAAATCATGAACTGAACAATCACAATACAGATCGAAGCAGCCATAAAGACAGCATAAACTGAAAACTAAGGACTCTGATACCACTTCAGAATCAAACAAGAAAAAAAAAAGTCACAACAAAGCTATTTCAACAGGAATCCCAGTGACTATCCCATAATCAATTCAGATATGTGCATCCTTGTACTTAATTCTAGAGGTGACTGAGTAGATTGACTGGCTATAACTGATGTTCTGTGAACTGAGATGCACTGGATGGTAACTCTGCTTCTGAAAATGACTTTGATGGGATTATGACACCAAAAACTGACGTTACTACAGCAGGACCTGTCCAGTGTCTGTGACTGGTACAATACAATATTTTTACCTGATTGTCACCTAGAATTAATCACTCTGGAATTTTTCAGAAGATATCAAAATGGAATCGGTGACTGTATGTTCTCTCTGCCCATTTGTCCTTTAACTTTAATTTGTGTGGTGGATATATTCCGTACACCAGTATGGTCTTCTTCTTGGGTTTTTTTCAGGTTTATGTTGGAAAATGTTTTGGTCAACAGCAATATTTCATTTACTTATGTTACAATGGGTCAGGACATTAACTGGGCAGTTCATATTTGTAGCACTTCAGTACTCAAAAATAGGAAGAGACCATTTAAAGTAGCATCAGTATTTGGCACTTAAGCACAGATTAATACCAAAAAAAGAGGTATTAATAATACAGTACTATACTGTATTATTTATTCTAATGCTCTGTACAAAATAAACATAATAAATATAATCTATATTAGCAAAAAGAATGAAACATGCCCACAGAGGGCACCTTAGTATGTTTTTAATTAACCTGCCACGTTAATTCTTAAACTATATGAACCTATTGATCTATGTAGACTATAGCTGCATTAAATCTAAACTGAAATGAGGGTTGGTGGAACACAGTGAAACATTATTAAAGCTGTCCAAAGAGTTCTGAGAATATGGTTATTATTACAGCAGCTATGCACAAAATTACTTACACATTGTGAACATGAAGTTATAGTCATAGGGAATGCAGAACTGTGGAACTCTGTAAGAGCTGGATGTGCACAAGGACATACATCTTGTGCCTCATGCTTACAGAGTTCTTTGTCTTACTCTCACAACATTCAGAGATTTTAATGGGGTTTAGATAGATTATTAGCATTGGTAACCATACAAATGCTATGAATAATATATAGAAAATATTGCTTGCATAAATGTAAACTGGTGGTTTACTTATTCTTTTGATCCATTATGGTTACATGGCAAGAGATTCCTTGTTTGACTATAAAAATTTTCAATAGGTAGCCTTACATTAAAGAGTGGAATTAAATAGTGTGGTCTCATATATAATATGCCTCATGCACAAATCTGCTAGGAAATTTATAGCGTCTGTTGTGCCAGGCTAAGAAGCAGTACTTAAAATTCCACAAATTTTTAAACACCCGTTATGTTTCAAGTGAAAGATATAATCCTCCGTATTTTTATTTACGAGGTCAAAATGGTAGTGCCTACAGTGACTTCTGCTGCACAAGTTTCCCAAATGTTTACATTCACAGAAATCTTCTAAAGCATATTAAAAAAAAAGTTCTTTAGATTGGTTTATGTATTTTTGTGTGCTTTTGTCTCTGTGATATATATGCGTGTATAAATATATACAAATTTATGTTCATGTGTTATAAACCTAAATACAGTCTTCTGACAAAGCTCTGTAGTAGTGCCTAAAAGCGTGATATTGAATAAGGCTTGGATGAAATTTTCATTTCATCCTTGAACTGTATCAAAAATCATAGTAATTGATTAACATTGATTTCCTTTGAGAACGTTGAATTACTGAGTCTCTTTACATCCTGACGCCTTCACTGCTCCTTGGACAGAATGTATTGAGATTACAAAGATAAACAGAAAACAGATGTGAGGAATTGGTTTAAGTTGTAAATGGCCCCTTCTTTACTTCAAGTCAGGAAAAAGCTTTGTGTGCATTTCCCTCTTCTGTTATCAATCTGATGGTTAGATGAAAAAAATCATACTATACCAGCAAACCAATAATCTGTCTACCCAAGACAGTGAGTAGTAGAGACAATCCAAGATAGACACTTCAGGACTCATTTTCTACCAAAAAAACCCCATCTACCTGCAAAAGTTTCAGACCTTGAAACATAACCATTTTTAGGTTTTACCAGCACAACTCCTGAATAGCTAACAGTTTTTCTTCCACCATTAACACTTCAAATATGTATTGCTTTCAAACCATTAGCAGGCTCTCTTACATGGCAAAGACATAAGCACATGCGCAGACAAAGCATACTTTAAACCAGTTCAGCCTAGATGGAAAAAATATCTTCCTACTCCCCAAAGACCTGACTGACCTTAGTGGAAGTATTATAAAATACAAAACTTTTTAACTAAAAAACAACAACAAAAAAAGATGACAAAGTATCTAACAGAAGTGAGAGGTGTTTTTTAGAACATTTTATAATGATTTTAGAAGCTTACATAGAGATCAAAGCCTGCAAAAACTAATTGGTGATCCTCATTCCACCTCCTCCAGCCAGTGGAAGGACAGACAGAGTCTAACTAACAGTGACAAGTGAGGTCTCAGGAGGTCTCAGACACTGTTTTTGCCATGCATGTTCTTTTGCATTTTCACTGGCAGCTGCTGCACCCACTCACAAACAATCATAAGGACAAAGAGTGTTATGATGTGGCAATTATGGGGAGGGGGAACAGTTTCTGTAAAACTTACTAAGGGACTTACTTTTTAATTCTCTTCTGTTTTTCCCACTGATAATGGCAAATATTCCTCCTAATATTGTATCTATCCTCAATTCTGAAAAACCTTCCTTTCCAAAAACCCCAACAAAATCCTTCCATAGTTCTGAAATTCAACCTTATTTCATTTTATCCTTTACTTTTCCCGTCAAGTTCTGCAAAAATGGCTCTAGCATTTCTCTTTGTTTGTCAAAAGCAGTGCAGGTTTAGTTGGGACTTCCCTCTGCTGTTGCACAGAAGATGCTCTCGCTTTTACATTAGAACAACTTTCCACAAGTATCCTTCCATCCTTCTCTTACTTTATAGTTGTGATTATGTCTGCTGTTTGCATTCCTCTCAGCTGAACCAAGCCGAGCTTTTCTCTGCAGCTGACAGGATCTCTGACAGGATCTCTGTTCCACAAGTTTCAGATTAATTTCTTACACTCTTTTGTAACATCTGTTAATCATAAACAAAATCCATTTAACTACAACAGTCACCTTTTCTGTGGACTTCACAATTCCCAACTCTTTTCAGTTCAGTAAGTGTAAAATTTCATTGTCTGTTTCCTCTTATACACAGTCTCACATCTCAACTTCAAACACTTTGCAGAGTTTTCTTTCATTTTAGAATCCAGTTATTCTCCTTGATTTCAATATGCATTTTTTTTTCAAACTATCTCACTAAACATTTCCTCTTTGCTATATTTTTTTTTTCTCAATATATACAGCATACATGGGTTTTCACTTATATTTATGTTCGTATTTATGTACACATGAAACACTGTGCTTCAGACATGACCTAGCCATCTCCCGTGGTCTGGGAAGAGGTGCCTATGTAGTAGTAGTTCATCATAAATCTCACCCGATAGAACTGTTTGTTAGCTTGGTTCTGTGAAAAGAGGCTTATGCAACCCTCATGCCTGAATATGTTTCTTTTTGCTTTTAATACAGTCCATTTCAAGTGTTCACTTGTCTATCCCTTTTTTAAAAACAACTATGAATCCCCTACCTAATTTCAATAAATTTTACAGAATCTCATAATGATGAAGTTACAGAGAATTTCACAAAAACTGTAGGATGGGTAGAAGAACAAGAGCCTACTTGTGCTCTATGCAGG
The DNA here is from genome assembly GCA_033439905.1 of Ceryle rudis. Lineage (NCBI taxonomy): Eukaryota > Metazoa > Chordata > Aves > Coraciiformes > Cerylidae > Ceryle > Ceryle rudis. Next base: position 25,884 of record JAAGNO010016168.1, read on the forward strand.
AAATGGCTGAAATGGAGTTTATACGTACTCAAATTCAAAATAGATGTTATTAAAATTACAGATGCAGAAAAGGCTTTGATCAGAGCTTGCAACTTGTAAGACATCTGAGAATCAAACCACAACACACAAACTCTTGGAAACCAGTATTTGTAAATTCTATTGCTTGTGGAATTGCTTGCTTTTTTGCTCTTTCTCATCATTTACATATTTAAAACCTTGTTACTATATCATTTGATTCTATGAAGCCTTATGGGTTTCAGTTTATGAGAAGACAAATTCAAATTCTGCTGCATTTGTATGAACAGACTTCTGCTCAAATGTCCCTGAAGCAAAGCACGCATTTTCATTAGAAGAAACATACTCAAACTGCATGCTAACATTGCCTCGCAAAATTTCTTCCAGACTATCAGTTGTGCAAAGCTTGACTCAGTGAAGTGTTCCCCCTTTACACACTCACCCTTTCAAAGACTAAATAAAGGCAACTACCTCCAAAATCAGAGTAAGAGAAGTCATATAAAAAGTTTACAGAACAGAAACAATTCCCAAGTTGCATAGGGAAAAAAAAACCCAAAAACCAGACAAAACAACCCAAACCAGGCACATTTAAAATGTGGCTCTAAAAGAAACACAGTTAATCATTAGCTCAGGGTGGAAAGGAAGGTAAGAACATAATAAAAAAGTGTAAGTCATCTCCAGTTTCTCTAAAGTAAGATGAAATTAACTGACCTCTAGTATCTCATCTAGAATCAGCTTTTCCCTTGTACAGATACTACTGCTTCTGAAATGAACTGTTTGAATCACAGTTTTTGTTTCATTAGTTGCAGAGCTTATTATTGCAATAAAGCTCAATACAATAAATGTAACAACAATTCTTCAGCAGCACTCTGCCCACATTTCTCAGAGTTACTGAGCACCTGCAAACTGCTCTGAAATCAATGATTTGGAAATACTTGGCGCATCTCAAAATAAGGCCTTTACTTTAATCTCACGCTGTTTTGGCCTTGGGAGTAAAAAGACTGAGTCTACAAGTCACTGAATCAAGCATCCAAAATGATAGTGAGAAGCATTCCTAAGCCAATCAAGGGAACATGCATTATGCTATATATTTTAAACACAGGGGAAGATTAGAAATCCATCATTACCAGACACCATTGTGCCACCCTGTAGCCACACTTCATATTTATTGAAATCTCTGTGTTTTTGTCTCTTGCCCTCCAAAACTGTTGTACATTGGCCTCCTTGGCATTGCCTCTGAATAAAGCATACATTTGGATTAGCTTTCTTTCAAATATCCGCACAGTATTAATAAAGCAACCATCTCCATCTCCATGTATTCATGGTATATTCCAATACAGAAGCACAATTAAACCACGCTACCAGAAAAGTCACAAATGTTTAGGGTCACATTTTAAACAGAAAATTAACAAATTAATACTACAGACTGGTTCTAATATTGAAAAATATCTTCATATTTTTTGCAGAAAAAAAAAAACCAAACTTCATCACTTTTGTTAATTCAACCGGAATTAAAATAAGATCTTCTCCAAAATCAAGGGATCCAATCTTGAATTATATCCTTTTTATGATCATTTGTATATGAGAATTTGCTTGCACAGGACTTTAATTGGTGGTTGTTCTTCCATGTAAACTGCATTTATGTATACTGAAAGAAACCAGCCAAAAAAACCAGACAAAACCTGATTTCCTCTTCCTTTTCCATGTACTTAAAAAAATGTATGCCATTTAGAGAGAAAGCAGAAAAAAATTACTGTTATTTAACTATGAGGACTTCCATGCTGCATATGACTTTACACTACGATAACCAAATATGTGAATAGCCTAATGGGCAAACCAATACCAACATGTTTAAACATAAAAGTGCTTGTTGAGAAATAAAAAAGAATGAACACATTCATAACAATCAAAGTATATTTTGATATTTGGTGTTCTTGAAAAGAGACTATCACAGTAGTAAGTCTGAAAATTGGGCAAATTCCCTAGATGACAAATACAAGAATTTGGTCTGGACACCCAAATTTGTTTAAGCTTATATTTGAAATACCACTGGGATAAAGGCATGAGAATGATCTACAAATTTATTTTCTACAACTTCATTATAAAAAAGCAGCTAAAGAAAGATAAAATTCAAATCTAAGATTTCCAAATTTTTCACACAAGAAGTGGTCCTATAGATGAGCTGTATACCAGTTCTGGTTTTTGTAACTAATTTATGTTTCCAGTTAAGGATTTCATACATTTTATCCATGTTGGTTTATGATTTTTTTATTATTTAATATTTTCATTTTTAACCTGCCTGGAAAGTATGAAAATAAAGCATAAAGATTTAGCCAGTCTAGCTTTACTTACCTGAGATTATAATTTGCTCCCATAAGAATTGAATGCATCTACACTGATTGAAATAATAAGAAAATAAAAAAGGATGTTATTTTATTTACCAGCTGAAGGTATTACCTCAATCAAAGTTAAAACCAGACATTGCGTACTTTATTGGATAATTAGTTAACTTTTTCCCTGTTGAGTCTCAAAATTGAACCCAGGCAATTAATTTAATATACTGTTTATATCTTAGTTCAAGTAAGTTTACCACTGCTTTGCCACCCAATTGCCATGCTATGCCTACAACTGGTTAACAGTTCCAGACATGTTAGCAACCATTTGTTACAGTGGGTGCCAAGATGGAAAATGGAAAGGATTGACCAACCCAAATAATCAAACAATGCAATGCCAGAACAATTTTGAGCTCACCAGGGAGCTGAAAAATCTATTCCAAATGCTGCTTTAACTACATGTTGTATAAATACTCTAATATTTTTTTCCAAAACTATGCTCTGCAAGCCCATGGCAACATAGGCAGCATAACAATTTTATAAAACATTAAAAATGAAACTTTATAACGTTTAATACTAAAAGGTTGATGATGAGCAGTGATCTGCAAGAAATATTCAGTGTTAGCTATTTTTCATTATCCCAACTCTAGAGAACTCTTCAAATACAAAAGATAATAGATTCTTTCTCTAAATAGTCTAATATACAATTAGAAAAATTAGAAGTTGTGTGTTGAATGCCAATTCCTCTGACTCAGTGCTTACAGTCTGTCCTTGACATCTCTCTTATTATCTTGTCCTTCTTTCCAAGATCTTTTGTTATCCTTAGCTTATCACTGACAATAAGCAGGATGAATTAACTTACATTGAACTCTTGACTGCTTCCACTACTTCAAATGTTAATGTTATCCAGGCCTAAAACCTGCCTTAGGTATTACTGCCATATACCAAAAGTTTGAATGTGAATATAGCTTGAATTGTCAGGGTAGTTCCTGAAGATAAAGTAATTAATATGTAACAGTTGTAGGGCGGGTGATTATGGGAAACAGGATAAAATTAATGAGGAAAAAAGCAATTACATAGTGGTATCAAAATGAGTTTTCCATCTTTAGGAAAGGATTTCTATCAATTTTCCACAATGTTTCTCTCAAAGCCTCTTTGGAATCACAATTAAAAAAAAAAGATGAATGCTTCTGTCTCACATAAAGGAAGCAAAAGGTATTATGCAACACTTATAGTAAGCTAAGAGTAGTAAACAAAATGTTTAACTTTTAGATATACATATTATAGAAGATTTTGAAGTCTTATTTGCAGCAGATTAATATTTTTATAACAGATGCAGATCTGTCAAACTACAGATATAAACAGATAAAGCCAAATTAATTGCAATCTAGATTTAGTATTTCTAATCTCACTACACAAGACAAAAAGCTCAGCCTAGACAGCCTAAACTTAACTCAGCAGCACAGCAAATGATAGACTGGGCTACTGCAATTAATGGTTACAAGAACCCAAATGAATTAATTTAGAACTAGATCAAGTTATTTTTGTTATGACTTTTAGAAAAGAAACACAGGTCCAGAACCCAAAATGTCTTCAGGACTCTAATAACAGAATTTACCCTTAAAGAGGAATCTAACAGAAACAACCTTCCTGTACAAAAATTGCATGTTTACAAGAAAAAGAAGAAAACCCACCCAAATGCAAACCATTTGTTTCTATCTGTGGAGTTGCAGGCGTGCTGCATTAGAAATTTCACCAATATAAACACTGCCTAGAAGAAGCCTTTCAGGTCAAACTTGAAGCGAATTAACACAGCAATGTGTGGAATTTAACCATGTGGGAGTTTACAGCTCTTGCTGTATTGTTCGTGATCCCAGCATAGCTAGAGAATTTACATTTTAGGACGATCAGCCCACACCTTTCACAAGTATTACTTTAAAATGAAAAAGGATTTAGAAGATGAAAGATTTGCTATAAACAAGGAAGTAAATCAATTTAATTTTTTAACAACATCATGGAATGGATTAAATCCTAAAAAGAGATAAACATAGTCAGAAGATAAATGGTATCAATTTGTGGGAAAGCAAAGGAATATATTTAAAGAAGTTAATCAGAAGATGCTCTCTAATGGGAAGACGGAATCATGGAAACAAACCTCCAGGTGACTGTGATCACCAAGTAAGTGATGTGTTTGTAATTGAAATACGGCAGCAAAGAAGAGAAATGGAGTTTGGGATGAATACACAGACACATTAAGTGTCAGAAGGTAGGGATTTAATATGTAACTGTAGTGTGATTTTATGTGGAATAATTATATGTGGAATACACAATTGTGATTTAAAACATACAGTTTTGGTAGCATATAGTTTAGGGAGTGGACAAACCAATTTCTTGAGGGGTCCTTCAAAATTAAAAGTAATATTTTTTTAAAAATGGTACAATAAAAAAATAATGCTATAAAACCAGATTAATTTGGAACTCTCTGTGTACGATTAACACATTCCTGTCCAGCACAAGAGTCAGCTCTATTTTGTATATGTATGAGCAGTCTCTCTTGGTATTAATGCTCATAAGGATTTAAAAACCTACAACAGTTACATAGAGTCAGACAGTAACTGGTAGACTATCCAAGCCTCCACCAAACTGGGGTAAGAATCAGTACATTTGGGGTAAATGGTGGGTATTTCTCCAAGGATTTATCTTTTTGACCCTATGTAAACCTTTGGTACTCATAGCACCTTGAGGCAATTAATTCAGTGATTTAACTTATACTCTGTTTGGCTATACTATGAACTTACCATTTGATAATGTCTTTCAATATCCCCTAGTTCTTGTATTAAGAGACAGTAAACTATAGCTCTTTGTTTACCTTGCTACTCACGAGTTTATAGACTCAGATGTCTTCTCCAGGCTGTCTAGTCTGATTACTCGTATGTCGTATGAAAGCTGTTCTCTATCATAGATCATCTTCTACTCTTTTCTGTATTTTCCTGAGTTCTACTATGCTGTTTTCAAGATAAATATGTGCATTGCCTATCTAATGATATTATTAGATGGTAGCTATCATCTAAAGACAAAACATAGCTCCTTTTCTTTTAAATTGTTGGTATTAGACATTGTGGTATTTTTATTCAGTGTTCTCAGTGAGTAGTTCATGAAAGCTGATTATTAAGATGGAATTTCACATTACAGCATGTATATTAGCAAATTTTATGGGAAATTCTTAAGGAGAAAGTTAAGAGCAAGTTCTGCATGAGTTGTCTCTTTGAATATGAGTGAATTTCTGCAGCTGGTTCTACTGGAAATGCCTTAAACTGTGCAGCTTTAATTTTTCTCTGATTATTCTTTTTCACAGATGTCCTAGTGTCTCTCAGAACCGATTTAACCATTTGACTCAAAATTGTATTCTGAATTATGTCAAAGCAACTCCCATCCAAATCTACGGGAGCGCTCCCATGCACCTGGGAGTGCTGGCTCAGAGAAAAGGACCAAGCCTGTTGGGATAACGATCCCCTGATGGATAAATGCTCTATGTTTATTGATGTATAAACACTCTACAGAGTAACTGAAACAATCAAGTTCAGTATTCCTGCCCCAAGGCTGGAACACCAGCTGTAGCACACTGACTGGGAATCTGAGATGACTAACGGGATCCTCTTTGCTATACTTCTCTCTCTGCCACCTCCTGTGGACTTCCTTCAAAACACAACAGAAGAAATTTCCTGTTACTTTAACTTTTAACTACTTCAAGCACACACAGAACAAACAATATTCCTACCTGGAACATAAAATGAGTTTATGCCAAACTCCAAGTAGCACAGGTGTTAGAGGCAAGTGTAGGAGAGAAAAAACAACTCTACAGAAAAGCTCCATTTTCAATGGTAGCTGTTCACAGAATCACAGAATTTCTGAGGCTGGAATAGACCTCCAAGATCATCAAGTCCAGCCAACACCGTGACATCAGCTAGACCATGTCACTAAGCACGACATCCAATCTTTCCTTAAACACCTCCAGGGATGACAACTCCACCACCTCCCTGAGCAGTCCATTCTAGAGTGTGATATTCTTGTTTCTAATGGAAGTTAGAGAATGTTAAAGTTTCACAAAGCCTAGCAGTGTATAATAGTCGAAAGAAATGCTACAGACTCACTTGGATTCACTTCTTCTAGCCATGGTAACCAAGAGATGAATACGGCCCATGACTCCCCTAGTATGTTTCTTTTTCTGTGCAACGTGTCAAAATACGTTGTAGTTAGGAAGTTTTGATGTGGTTGTAAGTAAAGGTAGGTATGGTTTAATGTCTGGAAAAAAACAAAGTATACTTGCTTTAGACTAAGGACATCTAATTTATAAACCAATATTAGGTATCATATTGCTGGTAAAAGAAAACAATTTATTAAACAAAGAAAAGCAAAGTGCCAAAGCAGTGTAAAACACAGAACTAAATTTCTTGTATTTGTAAGAAAACCAAGGAAAACTATTGCTGGGTTCATTCAAAGTGTAATTTCTATAATGTAGGTATTTTGGAATCCTGCAGTGAAATCTCTCTTTGGGAATTGCACTACTCTTCTGTCCAGAACTCAAAGTTTATTAAAGTTTTGTGGGAAAAAAAGCTGTTTGGCAGCATCCCAGTCCATAAGGGTCTGAGAATGATGTGCCAGAAAGACTCAGGAGGCCTAAAAAGCCACTTTAAATTATGGAAAAGCTTTTTTCTTTTTTTTTTTCCAGAGGCCCAGTTCAGGGTGTTTCAGTCTGTTTCATGGATTTTTCTAAGCTGCAGCACAAAAGTAAGCAATTTGTTACATGCACACAAAAACCCTGTAAAATGATCACGTTTAAACAACTGTCCTGCTTTGAAGGAATGATTTTGGTTTTACATTTTTTCATGGCTATTGAAAATCACTTCTTTTCCCCTACTAATAGCTATGTACTTGTAGATATGTAGAAACGTATTTAGTGTGAAGATTATCTTCCAGTCACATTACTCTTTACTCTTTACATATTGGCAGGGATCAAAGTCTATTTTCATCTTCACAACTCTTCATGTTTCGTTTTACCAACATTCATCAAAAAGGGGAAACTTTGTCTTTACAGTTTTGTTCCATGGTGACTGCCTAGTCATATGCACAAGCTGTTACAAATATTTTAGCTAAACATATCCATGCCAAGGATAAAAGAAAAATCATGTATGTATTCTAGAAAGAAAAGACTATTTAGTTTTCTTTTCCCCTTTTCATCATTCTTTTCAGACACTTAACAGACCACCTCTCAAAGAATTTGAATTTAAATGACCATAAAATTCCTTTTAATCAATTTGTGTTAAAGTATTGACACATGTACAGACTTGGCAGAAATAGCAGCTTTGGTAAATCACAGCAGAAATGCATGAGTTTTAGGTATAACAGTTACTATAGAGGAAACTCCTCAAAAAAATTCTTCTCCCATTAATACTTGGAGTCCAATTCTGATTTCAGTTAACGTCACCAGGATTTTTCCCTTTGACTTCTAAAGAAAAAGATCAGACTCTGAGTGTTTCTTATCTGGTCATTTTAAGTGCTGACCACAAGCATGGAGAGAAACAGAAGAAGAAAGCAAGAGGGAGGGGGAGAGAGAGACTGTTCTAGCATGTCTGACAGATCCCCATTGTTGAACCTAGGACAGACCGAGAAAAAGACAGAGAACTGCACTCCTAAGTTATCACACCATCTGTTCTTTGTTTTCCTGGCGTGCTTAATTGAATCCAGAGTTTAGAATCTTCATAGAGTGTGTGAAAGAAAGCTTTTGCATTTGGTACACCCACAAAAGTCATCATGTTGTAGGGAGCAAACCAATACAAGCAGGCACTCACTGAAGAACACTCTATCCTGGGTTCTAGTCCCAACTCCTACAACTATTTTTGTCCTTATCCAGGGCTGAATATTTGTTTCCTGTAAAATCTGACAACAGTTCCTTTTTCTCACCAATATGCCATAACTGCAAGACATTTTTAAATGATGCCAGCGAATAGTGAATGTCTGCTTTGGAAAGTGAAATTGAAGATGGGAGAATCCTTCCTACATTCTAAAAAGTCTGCTGTCTGCTGCTGACTGCAGTATAGTCCAAAGGAGGGGTTGAGTTCTTTCAGACAGACAAGGGAATTGGAACCTGGATCTCGTCCACATTTCTGTCTGTTCTAAGCACTGAGCTACAGTCTGAAGGGAAACAGATTTTTCCACTGTGGGGCCAGCTGTTGCTGTAGGGTGCTGGCCTACTATGCATATTCAGAGCTCACCTACTGGATTGAACTCTCCAGGGAGACATGCAGAGGAATTCTTAATTTCTGGACACCTACTGGGCATTATCCTGAGATAATTACTAGGCTGCTCAGTCCTATTAAGGCCTAAGTACCTCTGAGAACACAAATGAGCACTGCTGGAGTACATTATGCACCTCATAATAAAAAAATGCCTGAACTTCCAATCAAACTTGGGTATCTCCAGGGTTACACAGCAGATGTGTAAACATTTTTAGAACTGCAATTTTGACCCAGGGCACCTAGAGTCCACCTGACTCGAGCATCAGGTGTTTATGTCCTTTTCTGAGCCTCATCCCAGATTAGAATAATCTGCTCAGAAATAATCATAATATCTGCATAATGTGATTTTCAGAACAATTGATAAATATTAACTAATGAATTCTCATATTGCCCCTGAACAAATATTTCCTTTTTACATATATAAAAATTTGTGAAAAATTGTCATAGGCAACGACTGAGTCACCATCAGTATTAGAATGGAGGAATTCCTGGTGCTCAGACTAGAATTCAGTTCATGATTTTCAGAAGAAAGAGAAGAGAGAATTTCTCTCCAGAAGCAAGAGTTGTTATGCTGACATGTTTTCTTCGGCCAGGGACATCTTCTTTTCAAGTGGTTTATGTTGTGGGGTTTTTTTCAAAGAATACACAAAACTTTGCAGCACTACCTTTCAATTCTGGTAGACTGTTAGCAAGAATAACTGAGAAAGCATGACCAAAACTTATCTTTAGTAAACCACAGGTTTTAAGCGGTGTTAGAATGACTGATCTGAAATACAGTAGCTAATATTATGCAAGCCTGCTGCATCAGTTAGACAATCACCCAAATTATAGGAAAGGCTTATTGGATCACTTAATCACTACCAGTAACAGTGTTGTCTGTACTACATAAACATTGAAGTGTTTTAGGAATCTTGAACATTTTATGCTCCTGCCATGTTTTTAAGATGGAAAATCCAGAAGAAAAATACAAAAAACCCAAAAGTAGGATGTTTTCTCCTTTCCTTCATGGAGTTCTGTAATTCTGGATTGCCTGCAAGAATTGTTGCTAGCTTGAAAGGATTGCCGGCTACCAACCCCTTCACATCATATTCTTGACTTCAACAGTTAAAACAGATCCTTCTGTAAATTCTCTTGCATGGTTTATCAATCTACTTTCTACACATACAACTTAAGAGTATGAAGAGTATGTTAGCCACTACAAAGTGGCAAGTGCTGGAAAATCCTAACATATGAAACAATTTCTGGGCTAAAGTATCAAAGCTGACAAAATGTCAGTAGTACTGAAATGACAAATTGCAAACAACCATGCTTCAAATGTTTCCATGATAACAATTTTCAGAACTCTACATCTTGATAAACGTACATGGTTTTAGAAACAGTAATTCAATATATCAGTTGAAAACCACAAAGCTTAGTTGAGCACTGTTTTATACGTGTTTGCATTTATGACAAGCAACAGAAGACCAAGAGCCACAAGTATTTTGTTATAGAACACAGGTTTTTTGCGTGTAAAGATGTTGCATGTATTGCACATACAATATGGACATGCGGTCTTACTACAGAGACCACACCTTGCAAAAATACAAATAATTTCCAGCAATACTTCAACTGTTAGATATTCAATAAAAGAATATATGTTGAAGGCTGAGTCACTCTTTACTAAACTCCCACTTCAAGTACGCCTGCTATGGATATTTGCATGATAGGAAATTTTCCACAAGTTTCCTTACAAAGCCCCGTATTTTGTATTTCTTTTCTGGTATCTCCGAATGAGAACTACAAGGGGTTTATGTTTACAACACACTTGAGTTTTGAGACTTTGGTCTCCGAAATACCAGGGCTTCAAGTTTAGGCCGACAGCACACCCTAGTGGTTATTCACACTATCCCATGGGATTTGCTTTATCCTATACCTCTGTCATAGCTGCATAAATACTTTTCTGGTACCCTTCAGTACATGCACTTTTCTTCTACAACATTCTGTAACAGCCCCATTTATAGATTTTGAAATTACTTCTTACGTGGAGGGCTATGAAAAATGGGATGCCTGTAAGAAAAACCTTGAAGCTATTTTTCCCCAGGTAAGCTCACAATTTTGCATTGTTGCAAAACCCTTCAATGTATTTCTCATTCCCTAATATTATTATATTTATAATGTATAATTTCTCAGTAGGAAATAGGAGGTAACATGTTTGTCTCTTAAAGGAACAGACCTGTAAATGGAGTACTGAATCCCTGACAGGCTGTATAGGCTGAATTGCTGGTGAAAGGACCTGGAAGGACTGTCCTTTAAGTAGCAGCTAAGGACATGGTTCAAGGCTTGCCAGGCGAGGTTTAGACTGGACATTAGGAAGCATTTCTTTACTGAGAGGGTGGTCAAACACTGGAACAGGCTTCCCTGAGAGGTGGTCAAGGCCTCAAGGCTGTCAGTGTTTAAGAGGCATTTGAACAATACCCTTAATAACATGCTTTAACTTCTTGGTCAGCCCTGGATTGGTCAGACAGTTGGTCTAGATGATTGTTCTAAGTCCCTTCCAACTGAAATATTCCATTTCTCTCCTCTCCTCTCCTCTCCTCTCCTCTCCTCTCCTCTCCTCTCCTCTCCTCTCCTCTCCTCCCCTCCCCTCCCCTCTCCTCTCCTCATTTTCCTGCTGAGCACCTGTGTCTTGCTGTGACACTATTGATGCGAAGGAAGCACACTTTTGCAGCAGAAGCTGAAGGAGGGAAGGTGACAATCATGGAGATGACCTCTTACTTGGGCTCACATATTTTTTCCCTTTCTCGAATCAGTTTCAGTTATTCTAGGGTAATTTTATTGCCCGATACATCTTTGGTATTTTGTTCATGGTTAAAATGTTTAGAATCATATTATATGGGAGAAACATGTTTTCTGTTACTATATATACAAGTTTTCCAAAACCTCAAAAAGTAGAACTTAGTTACAAGGATCCCCAGTTTTTAGTTGAGCATCATGGTCTTCTGCTGCCTGGCTCATTTTCAATATATTGCTAACAATGCTAATGTCTTCATTTGTCTGAGATGAAAAGTTGCCCAGAAATAGTCCCTGTGCCCCACCTACAGGTGAGTCCATCCTTCCCTATAATGCTGAGGAAGATATGCAGATACCACAATATTCTCTAAGAAGGGGAGTGAAAGAAGAGAGAGGTTCAAGCAGCTGGAACTCTATTAACAGTCCCTGATGGGTATGTATACTCTGTTTTAAAGCTGTAGCTGCAAGGTAAGAAAGAGATGATAGAGCTTTTTTTTGATGACAGTTCTGAACCATTTTCTGAATGAGCACGGAGAGTGGATACAGCCTAAGCAACAGTACCACTTGCTTCTCTACCAGGCTGGATCATTTCCTGGAATAACTTATATACCAGAGTTTTGGAATCCTTATCATAAACAAAACAACAGTAACAATGGGAGTTCTTAATAAAAATCTGATAGCTTAACAGAAAGGCACATAAGAGGTAAAGGATTAAAATTGATTTGCAGGTAATGCCATTTTCTATAAATTAGTATATTTTTATGCATAATGAAGAGACTTGTGGTTGGAAGGGACCTCTGGTCTTGGTCCACATGACAGTTGCCTTTCTTCACAGGTGATGGGATATGGGACTAATTTTATTATATGGTCTTTGTCATAAATGAAAAATTTTGTTGTACAACAAAAAAACCCACCACCACCTTCTTGCTGAGCAGCATCTTTTCCACCACGTTATGTCACTATAGGGATCTGGCATAGATTTACCCTGTCATAATCAGGATTGTTGAGGTTGGAACAGGTGTAGGGAGGTCATCTTGTCCAACATCCCTGCTCAAACAAGGCTCCTACAGCCAGTTGCACAGTACAATGTCCAGTTAGGTCTTCCCCAAGCATGGAAACTCCACAATCTTTCTGGGTAACCTGTTCCAGTGTTCAGTCACTGCCATATTAATTGCTTCCTTAACAGTTCATGCCAAATAGTCCTCTTTGTTACTGTCACAGAGGCACCCACAAAGCAAACAGCAGCCCCTAATCAAAATGGGGAGTTATTGCAAGCAAAGTTGCCCAGCACTCCTTCTAACCAAATACAAGTTCGGGTGTCTGTTGGGAATTAACTACTACACAACTAACTCCTAAACCTTAAGGAAAGATGAACCAAAATGGGCACAAACTCACTCATAAAGGGGAAACCTCCCACACAAGAGTGCCCAAGATACCACTCACCCAAAGAAGGAGGGGACTGGGACGAGGCTCACTCAATCCACAGAAACTCACTCAATATGTGTAAGACCCCATTTATAGCCCAGACAAGCCCAGATCCTGACCCTGTTTACTAAGGGGTCCAGACCCTGAGGCACCAGTTAAGTACAGTGAGGTGCAGCTTAATGGCCAAGCTGTCAAACTGCTGTGGCACGCTCTGGGTTTTCTGTCTGTTTTGTCTGTCAGGGAGGCTTCACCTGCCACAGTTACAGAAAACATCCCAAAAATACGAAGGTTTTAATTTGTCCTTTATCTGGAGCATGGACATTTAGCCAAGAGCTATACTTGCTCAGTTAAAACTGAATCTACATGTTGTTTGTTCTTTACCGCAAGTCATATCTGGTAAAATTTTGCAAAGGTTTTCGTATTACAGAATTCTACAGGGAGATCCTTCACTTGAGAACCAAGTGGCAAGAAGACTTCATAACAGTCTTGCTGAATTTCTAAACTGGCATACATTCTTTACATTCTTCCCATTTTTTAATAGGAAAGGTACATGGGCCCTTCTGAGGAGTTGTGTATGAAGGCTATTTACACTTGATTATTTCATGTTCACTAATTCCTTTTACACAGCCCCTGCTGTTACATTCCTTAACATGTTTTGAGGCATCTTATATAAAATAAATTAATAAAACCATATCAGTGCTTTGTCAAGCAAAGCCAGATGTCCATTAGCTCCAGTCACTGCAACAGGAGCTCATGTTTTACAGTGCCAACCAACCTAGTGATAGTAGGTAGCTACCAAATCCCGTGCTAGCTAACATGCAAAGATCTGAGTAACCATGAAAACAAAGAAGCTGCCTCTTAAATTACCACCCAAACTGCTGGCTGCAGACGTTTCTGGATCCGAACAGCAGCCATTCCCTTCAATGATCATTCCCGAAAGAAACAAGGAAGCAATCAGAATGTGATGGCAGCATTTCCATAACAAAGATCAATTTCTTAGGACTGATGACAGCCCTCTGACAGAAAATTGATGATGGAAGCTAAAAAAATAAATTAAATTGACTTTTTAACTCTCATTAAGTTTTAATAAAATGAAATAAAAATGCACAGTTGTTGATGTGAGCACCAGAGTGGAGTGTGAACTAATCAGCTGTATGCTATTGGATGCACACCTCAAAGAGCTGACAGTAACAGCACCATAATACGAGAGGGGAAATCTGTGATTTTGACTGTATGAGAGTTTGATTTTAATCCTTACTGCCCACTCCACAGTGAAATTCTGATCAGGCAAGATGGACAGCCCAGTTATCACTAAGGGTCTGCACTTGCGTAATACAAAGTAAGAAGGAAAAATGAGAAAACCTATGAAACTAATGGCATATAAGTAAAAATATAATTCATTAAT
>JAAGNO010016170.1:0-17828 GCA_033439905.1 Ceryle rudis
ATCCCAGCTCCCTCAGCCTGTCCTCATAGGAGAGGTGTTCCAGCCCCCTGATCATCCCTGTGGCCCTCCTCTGGACCCCCTCCATCAGGTCCCTGTCCTTCCTGTGCTGAGGGCTCCAGAGCTGGACACAGTATTCCAGGTGAGGTCTCACCAGAGCAGAGTAGAGTAGTTAATAAGAGTAGGTTTTTGAAATAAAAATCTTTCCTATTAAGTTTTAATTTTGGGAATTTTATAATGTGTTAATAACCAAGGGTTGCAGAAAGAGAGGCCTTACCACTTTAAATGGAAAGGGGGGAGGTGTCTCTGAGGCAAGGTTAATCATAATTGGAAAGACAGGTATAAATCCACAGAAGTCATAATTGCCCTCTATCTCACTCTTTTCTGTGACACATACCCTTAGATGCATGTGTCACCTTTCCACTGGCTTCTGATTACTACTTATCCTTCCCTCCGTGCTCACTCAAACAGTGATACCCTGTTCAGCGCTCAGGGGCTTCCAGGTCTCTCCTGCCTGGGTCAGGCAAGTCAGGCTTTCAGGGACTTAAACGGTGGCATGACTACTGCAGGAGCTAATGCAACCTAAGGCAAGTGTTTAAGAAAGGTGTAATTAATTTTCCTAATGTGCCTATCTCTGCTTATTGGCTGCAAAGAGAGACAAGAAGCAATACCTGGTTTTGTCATTGCTGAATTTAAGCATGAGGAACCCACCCTTGTGGTACTACAGAATGAACTGGTGACATCCTTTCATGTAATTGTCTTTGCATAATTTATTCCTTACTAGCACAGTTCAAGGTTTCCTACAGTACCGTATGCTTCCTATATTACTTGCTCATAATATAAAAGCACTCACAAAATGCAAGCAGAACTGGTGTACACCACTGGTTTTGAGTTACGTTCCTGGGATTGTCTTTGGGATTACTCGGGGAATTAAATGCCAGTTGGCACAAAAGCTCTTCTCCTTAGCCTATAGGAGGTGCAAGTTTTGCTAGCGTTACAGCTGGTCATACACAAAAGATTCTTAAAGTATTTTTAATAGCTGCAAAAATCAAAGCAAGAAGTACAAAGAGTGCTGGAAAACAAGCCAGTAAATCTCTTATCGCTGTAATCTCTGCCATTATGAAATTATTTTTTTTTCTATAAATACTACATTGTTACAGGCAAACTGCTTCTGAAAAAAAAAAAAAAAAAGGAAAAGAAGAAAGTATCCAATTCTTTTGGACCTTGTCACTCTTGTCTGCTGACTTGCTCTTCCTGGCTTGTAAAGTGATGTTGAACAGTCACTGTATCATACAAGTACAGCAGGCTTATCTCATTCCCACTTTTCCCTCCCTTGATTTGTTTCATCCAATTTCTCATTTAGTAGTCTGTGCTGGGTAGAGATTTTTCTGAGTGGCATTGCGTTCATTATTGGATGGCCCATTTAGTCAAGCAGGACATTTTTGTCTTTACCTTTAGCGGATCTCAAAAATTCAGACTTCACTACAATCCTAACATATGTGCCACCCCAATTAAATTGCTGTGGTATCACTGGTATTTTGAGACTGTTATCTATTTTCACCCCATTCAGTAAAACCAGTTTTAGGGTGTACAAATTACAGCAATTTAAACAGTATAATGTTACAAGACAATGCCTTTGTTGTCTTAAAACTCTATGAAAATTCTTCTCAGTCTTCTATTTGGTTCTGCATTGCACTATCGGTCTTACTAGGCTCTTAAACTCCTTTTGGCTTATGTACCGGTATTCTGGGCTTTTGTAAACTCCCTGTAGAGACACTTCATTGTGTAGGAAAAGCTGTGGTGGGAAAGCAATCAGCATGGTCATTTGTGAAGACCTGGTATGATGGAAAGGAGCCATAGTTCAAGTAATCTTCATGGACTTCTGTAAAGCTTCAATACAAAGAGGTCATATTAGCTGAAAGTCTAGTCCTTGTTTTATGTAAAGTTAACTACAACTTTGTATCATCTGTAATTTTAATACCTTCCCTATATTAGCTCTATTCACAGAATTTATATGGGTTGCTTTTCTTCTGGATTGTATTTCCTTCCTCTCCTCCTCTCCCCCTTAAGTTTTGGCTCCTTTCTTTCCTTTTACATCCTAAAATTTCTTTTCCATTATCATGGTAGCAAATAGTAGATTTCCTCTTTTTTTTTTTTTTTCTGTTTAGCTGATAGGCACTTTGTTAATATGTGCCTTTACTGGCATTTTCCTTTGTTTTTTTTTTCTCTAAGTCAGCAGTGCCAAGAGCCACAGTTTAACATTAGACTAAGCTCATTTAACAGATACCAGCCACTGAAAGCTACCTTACTTCTCTGCATGGATGTTCCCAGCTTTTTTTCTACCAGTGCTCTTCTTTGTCTTACCCTAGACCTGAGCCAATTGAAAATTTTGTAGAAGTCAGGTGAGCTCCTGGCAAAAAGGCAGATGGTAGGGTGTCCCCTTTCAGTGCCATTTGCGGTGTTATCATCTACAAAATCAAACCACAAGATGATATTTGTAAATTTGAGCACAACTGAAAAGGTATGCTTGGTCAGGAGGAGCGCGCTGCATACCTCGCACAGTTGAGTTTTACCCCTACATCACAAATACTGCCCCTTCTCTCCATTTTGTTGGTGTATACTAGTTCCCTGTAGTCCTGCTGCTGCTGCCTTTTCTTTGCAATCTTTAACTCTGAAGTGTCCCAGCTGGATTCTGTGGCTTTCTTGGATTTAGATTCTTCCGTTACAAAAGATCCCAGTGTAAATTATTAATCTCTTAGAAGAGCAAGTCTTGTAACTAAGACAATTCATTACTCACTGGCAGTGTGTTAAGAGAAAATAGACTCTTTTGACTCTATTGACTGTAGACTATATGACCTGAAAGCTAAGTAAATATAAATGATATATTTGAAATCTGAATAACATTACAGCCAGCATGGTCCTTAACAGGAGGAATTCAAGCAAGATTTTATTTTTTTGTGTGTGTGTATGTGTGTGAAAGTTTCAGTTTATATTATTTCAGAACAAAATACTGAAATACAAGTTTTATGTGTGAAGGTTAAGACAGCTGGAAAAAAAGCAAAACATAGCTGAAAAGAAAATCATTAAAGGGTAAAAATGAAAGAAAAGAGCTCAAGTGTTTTCACTTAACTGCAACAAAAACATGTGAAAGAGTAAGGCTATGGCCAGGGGTATTCAGGTTAAATATTAGTTAACATTGGATAAGGAAAGTTGCTAAGGCTAGCTGTAAAATCACCCCTGCTAGAAGTATTTTAATTCTGGTTTGTGCATATGAAAACAAGTCCTGTGACAATCCACTTCAGGTTTATTCTGAGCCAGGTATCTGATAATAATCATGTGATGTATTGCTGGCAAAGGGAAGTTCTGACCTATATGTAGGCATTGGAAAAACATAGGGAAAAGGATACAATCAAAACATTTCTTTCACTAGTACCACAAATGACTACGTTATCCACTGAATTCTAAGTATCATGTTGTATTAGAATGTTTTGTCAAGTACAGCAATAAATAACTCAGTTAACCAAGAGCCGCAAGATTTTTTTTTTTTTTGACAGCAGTTAGCTTTCATTTTGTGTTTTCCTTAGTAAGAACACAGTCCTGAGGCAGTCTATGCAATGCAGCATGTATTTCAGTGAAGCATGGTCCTATTTTTTCTTTTTTATGTTGAGTTTTTCCTTTTTTAACAAATTCCAAGTTAATGATTTAAAACACATGTAAAAAATTAAGTTAATATTGTTATCTGACTTCTTACACTTTTCTGCTGCTTTTTTCTGCCAAAATTAATAATGTAATGTAAAGCAGCACACCCTCTACTTACTTTTTTCTTGCTTGCACATTTTGTGGTAACAGCACAGTTCTTACATGTTTGTAAACTAATCTGTGCTCCTCTTTCCACTTGATAGTCAATTAGGTTACAAAGCACTAAAGATCACCCAGGTGGTATAAAAGACAAACATATATTTGCATTTAAATATTTTAGAATAATAAACTTTTATTTTTTTACATTTACATCTGGGATAAAGTATATATTTAGAGTAGAAAATGGTTGACATGGTAGCGTCACACACTGAGATTGCTTTCATTTGGTTCCAGAGGAACGCAGTTCAAATATTGAAATTCTTCTCATATACTACTATTAAAACACTGAGGATAGGATTCGTTACAAAAAAAATGCAGGAGGCAAAATGCAACAGGAAAGTCTTCCTTGGATCATTTTATATGCAGTGGTTAAAAAAGGTTCTTCCAAGATACAGAGGATATCCAAAATATGTTGGGCAAATTGTGTTTTATATGAACCTTTCTTCAGCAGCTCTACTCTGCTCAGTCTAGTTTGACAAGTTCAGACGTAGTCATCCACATCGCAGCTGTTAAATCCACAAAACCTGTTTTCATTTAAGACTTTATCTTAAAATAACATCTGCCATATTTGTTAATGGTGTGAAAGGGATGATATTTCAAGAAGTCTAAATAGGAACAATTATGTGTCAATTTTGAGGGTTTAGTGAAGATAAAGATTTTAAGAAGGAAAATTTTACAGTGAGGAGTATTTTTGTGAGCACCCTATCTATTCTGACAAGCCACTTAACAGTTATTTTAGTAATAGCAATGGGTTGAGGGTATAAAGCAGAGTATCTTCAAAGTATTATGATGTCAGGTTTGTCTGTGCATGTTATGACATTTGCCATTTGTTGATTTTGTGATACCTAATTTATTTCCTGATTATACTAGAGTATACTGCAGGCCTGAAAAATTAAACTTTATCTTCTCACAGCTGTGCTGTAGTATCTTCCTACAATGTGTGTTGTACGTTTTGGTGTATTATTAAATTTGAACATAGCAAATTGTCATGATCATAAATAACCCTGCCTTTTGGAATGCCACATCTGTTGTTTTTCAGTACTAGAGGAACTGAAAATTACAGGAGGACAGGTCTCTTGTCCCTAGTTACTAATTAATAAGCATTAAAATAGTTTTGTAGAGGAACACTGCTGGTCATGCTTGTACACTGATGTAGAGAATTTAGTAGTGTAAAGGCAAAATATTTCAGCAAGAAAGTTCTACTGCTTTCCTGTAATCCTGTTTTGCCATTTTGCAGAAATCAGAAGCTTCAACACCTTTAATTATCAGGATGTTATTATACTTCAGAGAAATACTTGCAGGTAGATAAAACACATGGATAAAAAATAACACTTATGTAACAATTATTAGCAATTTATTCAGCAGCCTATTTATAGAATGTAGTTTTTATTTTACACTTTGGACTTCATTTGCTTAAAAATATCTTAGTTTCTGTCACAAAGCTTCTCCTTGTGAGTCATATCATGGAATTCTAATCTTAGACTCACACTGAGGTTTTTTAGATGGCAGTTGTACATATCCAAGTGAATCATCTATTACTCTGTGCAAGAAAACAGGCTACTTGTTCTGTCTTTCATCTAAGATGAGAGAGAGCCTTATGAGGGAAGTGTCAACAGCCTAGTAAGAATCCAACAGTCTATTTAAAAAATAAGAAAGAAGGAAAAATAATAATAATAATAAAAAAAAAAACCAAACCCCACAAAAAAAAACCCCAAAACTCTTTGGAATTTATTTCTCCACAATAACTAAGAAGAGCTGTTTGAAATGTATTAATTTTTACGGAAACATATAACTTAATTGCACAGCTAATGTTTGTAATCAAATTTGGGTTGTGTGGTTTTGGGGATGTATGTTTTATTTTTTTTCATTTCTTAGTAGACTATAATTTGGGGACAATCCACATATAGTGTTGTTTTCAAAAGGTGTTTTGTAAAAATTGTGAAAGCTGCCTGTTAAAATGGATCCTGGTTTATTTTGGGTTCTTGGTGATTATTTTGATTCAATATCAGAACTGTTGGGGAACTAGCAGAAAAGCATCCTGATGTTTCAGGATAAGTAACATCTAGCTAAGCATGGAAGGAGTAATGCAGAGTTATTAGGCAGAGAGGACAGTTCCTCTTGGTCTCTAGCCCAGCCCTGGCACAGCCTGCCTGGAGGCCAAGATCCTAGACCTCAGCCTGCTCTCTTTTCTGTTCATCTGTCTCTCATGCTTTCCTCACTGAGGAGTCATCATTGTTAACATACAGCATTGTGAAATATTGGAGTTTCATTACATGGAACATAAACATTAACATATTGAGATAATTTTGTGAAGCTTCTTTGTAATTTCACTAGATTTTATGTAATTATATTTCAGCATTTGTTACACAGCCTTTAGTACTTTGGGGAGGATTATGCCCTCACTGATGCACATCGGTTTAAGTGTCTATGGAGAATGTATGCAATCTCTATAACAGTTAGGCTTGTGACACAAACCTGTAAAACCTATGAATCTTCAAGCTGTAAAGACTGTTACTGTATTCACCCTGATATGGGATACATCTGGAACATTTAATACCAACTTGTATCTCCATAGTTGTTGATGCAGAATGAGAGTTACAATTTAGTTTACCCAAATCGCCAAGTTTCTTTTTGGCTGTGGCAGTATAATTCCCAGGGAAAATTCATCATCCCCTCACAGAGATGTCAAAGGCCTGTACCAATGGATTATACCATTCTTATGCTTTCTGCTCCTCACTCACACAGGCCAGATGGTGAAGCTTGTCATAACTGCTGTCATGCTTCCAACTAGCTTGCTTGGAGGTTGTCACTGGTGTACTTGGAGGAGTGCAGCTTCTTCACCATATAGCAGACTGTGTTGGTATGGGATTTCTGTGTGTCTTTACTCAAGGTGCTATTGTGAGAAAGCCGCTCACTTCCAGACCCTGTGAATGCAGCAGCTGTTCTGTAAAGGCTTTATCTTAAGCTCATTAAAACAAAGGAAAAATCTTCTTTCCATAAGGTGAAGGGAATGAACTGTAACAGCAACAGTAGTTGAAGAGTATTACCATTAGCTTTCCAGTCTTGAAGGGAAAAAAACTCACATGCAAGATCACAGTATTCAAGAAGACATGCGGTCAAGCCAGTGCAGCAAAGAAAATTCTTGCTTAGAGTGACTAAAAGATGACAAAAGAATAAAGCTCTCTTAGGAATGGAGAATGTAGGCTCCAGACTTGACTGTTCATAAGAAATTACAGTAATCTGTGTTAAATTCAGGTTTTGGACTGTGCTTTCATTCTCCCAAGGAAATTAAAGTAAATCATTATTACAGTTGAGCTTGTGTAAAGGCCCATCTCTTAATTCTGTTTGTTTCTATTTTGTTGTCTCATTTACCAAGACATCCTTGGACTTTTCCAGGTTGAAGTGGTGTAACCATTCTGCCTACTGAGTCAGAACTGAGACTGCAAACTGATGCTTGCATAGTAGACAGTTGCAGATATGCCAAATTCTCCTCTTACTCGTCTCCTGTTAATAACAACAAAACCCGCTACTTGTTTAGGTCCACTGAGTAGTCCAGAAACTCTATGTGGTTTTTCAGGAGAGAACGGAGAATCAGCATCCCCAGTTAGAACAGTTATGAGCTACTCAGCCAGCCATTTTACCAACCCAGTCATTGTCTGTTAATAGTTGAAATAGCTACATACTAGAGTGCTGCTTTACAGCCTGGGTGCTGCTATTCCATTTGCACATGGGTGAAGCTAATGTGCCTCATTACAGTGAGAACAAGAAATGCCTTTTAATGGAAGTCACAAAGATCCCATCCCAGTGAGGAGAAAAATGTTCAGCAATGGACCCTTTGCTGAGATATGCAGCCTAGCTGGTGTTTTTCCCCCAGGGGAGTCACAGAAACTTAGGCCATGGTGAAGTGAGGTAATGCTTAAGGAAGCAAAAAGCCAAGCTTGTGGGCAGGAGAGACGGAGGTGAGACCATCCAGTGATCAATTGCAAATCAGTGAAACAGCAAACATGATCAAGCCACCATGTTAGCAGAGATCTTCTGGACATAAAGCTGTGTTAGCAGATGTGAGTTGCAGTAATAAAACATGGATTATCATACCCTCATTTGAGACTGATTAGACAGGACATAAGACTAATTAACCTGGATTTCTGGCTGCTTTGAATTACTGAAGTTGTGCAATGCAGGAAGAATAAGACTTGTAAAGTCATTTGGGCACCTAGAGATAAATATTGCCATAAAAAGGCATGATGTTCAATTTTTTTTTTATACTTCAGATGACTTCGAAGATTTAAGTACTTTATAATCTGATCCAGACATACAAAGAAAGTGGATTAAAAATCTTCAATGCTATTAGCATTCAGGAAGTAGAAATTTATTATTTGTTTTTAGTACCCTCCACATACTTAATAATTCTAAGCCTAAATACTTACTTATATCAACAGTTGTGAGCTACAGTCAGTGGGCTATCACGTAACTACTAACTTTGTTCTTTAGTACCATGTCCATTATATAAAACTGAAGCCGTGGGACAACATCATTCACATTTCTAAAATACATATCCATCCTACCAAAAACAATAATAAAAGATTGGAATTGCTGCCTTTTCATTCATAGTAGACCTTTTTTGAATACAAATCTCTGAATGCAACTGTGAAGCTTGTGTTTTCTGCTTCCCAAAGAGACAGCAGTTAATTTTGTGGGGTTTTTTTCTGACTGTCTCAGAAGCAGAAAATCTGCTGCTTCTCCCTTGCAATGTATCCCGGAAGAGAGAAGACTTTAGTTATTTAATCTCCTTCCTCAGTCTTACTTTCCAGAATCACTTTGTGTTTGGATACTTTGGTGAGCTTGTACACAGCCTTGTTGCATAATTCTTCTTTCATAATCCTGAGCTTGCTTTTTTGTTTGTGTGGTTACTAAGAAAGCTGGAGGTGGGGCCAACTGCTAGAAGTGATTTGAATAGAGGAATCATGAACAGTTAATTGTTGTGTTTACAACTAGTTTCTGAGACACTAATAGCTTATGCTTACTGTTTCTGTGTGTTTGTAGCTGAGGCACATTTAAATTCTTGGTTCCCTGGGGAAACTTGTGTCTGCACAAAAAAATTACACTTTGTATTTATATTTATCAGTAAGATGGTTTTAGGTTTGAATAAGAAATTACATACATTTACGAATGAGATTGATAATGGTATTCCATTGTGCTAATTCTTAAGTAGTCAAGGTATTTTTCTAATTTTTTTTTTGATGGATTTTGAAAGAGGTATGCAAACATGTAATGAAGTGGCACATTTTGACCTGTGAGAGTGGTAAGAATAGTTCATACCACCTTCCAGATGGGAACTGAAACAGGGGAAGGTGTCACTCTTACCCATTATTATGAAAGTGTAGGACATATGGCCTTTACTGCAATTAGGAAGAATAATTCAGTTCCTAAAACTACTGAGCTTGTGAAGGGACCAGCTTGGATTTACAAGTCAGGCATGCATCTATCTACCAATAGAAATAAGGTGCAAATGTACCTACCAGTAGATACTAATAGCTAATTATGTTTATTAATAGCTGGTTGCTCCTGTTGAAGACCCAAAATAGTGGCAACTGTTTCTTCAGGAATAGGAAGTAGCTTGAAATTTTGCTTAAAAATGGCAAATGTATACATTCTGCAGTATGTTTGACGAGTCACACTGTAAGTTTCAACAATATCTTTTCTTCAAGTTTTCTATATTATTATATGTTAGTAACCAAATGGTTTGGAAAAGGTATACGTTGCAGTGATTTTTTAAAAACAATAATTTATTCTTGGCATAGGTAAAAGGCAAGCCTCATAGTTGCAAATATGCAGCTATTTAAAACAACAGGCATATCAGTACAATGATATTTTGACGGAGACCAAATTTGGAATCTGTGCCATTTCTCTTGCAGATTTCAGTGACATAGTTAATTACCATAACCTTAGTGCCAGTGGTTAAGGAGCTCAGGTTATTCTGACAAGCTTATGATGAAGTTTCAAAGTATCAAGACGAATTATGGTAATGTTACAGGTAATGCAAAAGAAAGATATAAACAGGCTTACATGAAAATGTTCAATGAACTTTCTTTGTAGGAAAGCAAAGATTGGAATCAATAGATCAAAATTCTGGACACTAAGCTACAACTTGTTGCCAAAGGAGAAAGTGTAAAGCATAGAAATTGGAGCTGAGTGGGAGATTAAATGGCCTTAAAGACAAAATGCCCATTTCACAAGGGAAAAAAAAAGGGGGGGCGGGGGCTTTTAATGATTTGTTTGCATCTACCAGCAACACAGACTTGTAATTAAAAGCTAGGTAAAAAGACAGGAGTACAGTTTTCAAGGAAACAGAATAAACTAACACATATGAATACATATAGAAGTGAAAGAAGTTAAATGAAAGCAAAAGAAACCCTTATAGCCTTCTGATAGGTAGAAATATTGGGGGGGGGGGAAGCGCGGAGACTGGATATTGAGAATAGCAATAACATTTCCTTGAAAAATGAAAATGGGGATAATATTTACTTTACAGGGAGCTGGTGGAGGAGCTTGCAAGCCATTCACCATCATTTATCATCAGTCCTGGTTAACAAGAGGTCCCAGATAGCTGGAGGCTTGCCAATGACGCCCATCTACAAGAAGGGCTGAAAGGAGGATGCAGGAAATTACAGTCCTGTCAGCCTGACCTTGGTACTGGGAAAGATTATGGAGTGGTTCATCTTGAGTACACTCACATGGCATTTACAGGACAACCAGGGGATGAGGCCCAGACAGCATGCATTCATGAAGGGCAGGTCCTGCTTCAGCAACCTGATCTCTTTTTATGACCAGATGACCTGCCTAATGGATGAGGGAAAGGCTGCAGATGTTGTCTACCTGGATTTTAGTAAGGCCTTTTGACACTGTGCCCCACAGCATTCTGCTGGAGAAGCTGGTGGCTCATGACTTCGCTGGTTTTTTTAACTGTCTGTCTGGATGGCCAAGGCCAGAGAGTTGTAGTGAACAGAGTTAAATTCAGTTGGTGGTTGGTCACAAGCTGTGTTCCCCAGGGCTCAGTTTTGAGGCCAGTCTTGTTTAATACCTTTATTAATGATCTGGATGAGGGGATCAAGTGCACCCTCAGTAAGTTTGCAGATGACACCAAATTGAGTGGGTGTTGATCTGCTCGAGGGTAGGAAGGCTCTGCAGAGGGATCTGGACATATTGGATCAATGGGCCAAGGCCATTTGTATGAGGTTTAACAAGGCCAAGTGCTGGGTTCTGCACCTGGCAACACTACAGGCTTGGGGAAGAGTGTCCGTAAAGCTGCCTGACAGAAAAGGATCTGGGGGTGTTGGTTGACAGCTGGCTAAACATGAGCCAGCAGTGTGCTGAGGTGGCCAATAAGGCCAACAGCATCCTGGCTTGTATTAGAAATAGTGTGTCCAGCAGGAGTAGGTAAGTGACTGTGCTCCTGTACTCAGCACTCATGAGGCTGCAGCTTGAGTACTATGTTCAGTTTTAGGTACTGCAGTATAAGAAAGACATCAAGGTGCTGGAATGGGTCCAGAAAAGGTCAACGAAGTTGGCGAGGGGTCTGGAGAACATGTCTTATGAGAAGCAGCTGAGGGAACTGGAATTGTTTAGTGTGGAGAAGAGGAGGCTGAGGGGGAGACCTTCTTGCTCTCTACAGCTATCTGAAGGGAGGTTGTAGTAAGGTGGGTGTTGGTCTCTTTTCCCAACTAACTAGTGGTAGGATGAGATGAAGTGGGATTAAGTTGCACCAGGGGTGGTTTAGATTGGATGGTAGGCAAAATTTCTTTACTAAAAGAGTGGTGAGGCATTGGAGCAGGCTGCCCATGGAAGTGGTGGAGTCACCACCCCTGGAGGTGTAAAAAAAAAATGTGTAGATGTGCTTTGGGACATGGTTTAGTGGTCATGGTAGTGTTGAGATGACTGTTGCGAGCTGATGATCTTAGAGGTCTTTTCCAACCTTAATGATTCTATGATTCTATAATCTTTAAACATAAAAAAATACGACAGCAAGAGTTTTGACTGTTAATGGTTGTGAACTGTCTCAGTCTACAATCAGCATCTAAGAACATGTTTGTGCTATAGTTTGGTTTTATCCTAGTAGTTTATTGCAGAGTCAGTGTACAACATCTGCTAGCAAAAGTCGTATCTGCATTCTCTGAGGACCAGTGAGAAATCAAACCTCGATTTCTGCCTGGGCATCATTATTCTGTTTCAAAATCCTATTACATAAAAATAAGTCTTTTATCTGAGTTAGTAAGTTTATTTCTGAGTACAATCAAGATGTCTATACCATCATTGCTTGCTTGCTCCCTAGCAGAATTTGATTGTCTGCCAGTTACTGGGTGATGGGTGGATGCTGGGTTGTGTGTCCCTCATCCTACAGCATTCTCTTGCACTTGCTTTGTCTGTGAGTTCTGAATTGTACAGCAAGAGCTGTTCATTAGTCGATTATAAAGAAGTAGGTACTTCATTTCTTCTCTCTTCCTGGTAAAGGGGCCTTGTCTTCTAGGTCATTACTTCAGTTTCCAAATAATTTGAAGACCTGAGTCCACATAATTAGACTAGTTTCAGACTAGTCAATTGTTACCTTCTGGTTTTCTCTGGCCTCTTATACTAAAACCTATTGCTTGGATTCCTTTACACTTTAAAAACTTCCAATTTTATTTCATGTTTTACTAATAATTGGCTTGGATGAGAGAACCTATTTTACTACTATCTAAATTTCAACACTTTTTATCTTTTTACTGCAGAAATAGAACCGGAAAGAATTGAAAACTTGTTAATAGCTAATATTTGCATATAATTAACAGTGTGGAGTGGTTATTGGTTTCTGTTTAGGCATTGTCTTCTAGATTAATATTCTGGCATAGAAATATTTAACCTGAGATGCTGAGATCTAAAGATACAACCGAATACCTTGTCACTGAAAGCCATATGCTGCATTTATATGACCTCTTTCATTCTGTCTCAAACCAGTGCTACAGCATGGTGATCATCTGTTCTCCAGAAATCTTTTTTTCTCAGTGACTGGACAGAATTTGTGGCCGATTGCCAGCAATGCTGGACATAAGCTGCTTTGGCAGATTTACCCTTTAAAAGCTGTGCTTTATTTGGAGGGAAAATTGTCTCCTTCCCTCCCCTGCCCCAAAGAAAAAAAAAACTTCAGCCTGAGACTGAGATAAACCTAATGCTAAAGAGAAAAAGTCACTGTGGCAAATGAATCCCAAGCTTAAGATTTTTAAGTTTACTAGGTCTCTGTAACCATGGTGAGGGCTGACTGTACGTTACTGTTCACCAATACAGATGAAATCAGGTTATGTTTTTGGCTAGCAATATAATGTATAGTCTAATATAATTTCTCTCATTTCCCTTTTCCCACCCATCATAATGTCAATATTAAGGGAATGTATACAACTAAACCTTTTCCTGCAACTGAGACTCAAATACAGACTGAAAACATAGTCAGTATAATAGTATAAACCACTTACTCCTGTGTAGAAAACATGCAGTCTTGCAGCTGATGTGTTGTCCTTGAGGAAGAGCCTGGGTATTTGAAGGCTGAGACAGATGTTTTGGAGAAGCTAGCACAAGGTGCACCAGATAAGACTGTGATCTAAAGTGAAAGAATTCATAATTGTGAAACCAGAAGAGTATGTGATCACCTTGTCCTGATCACCTGTATAATTTCAGGATTCAGTCCTGAATGATGGTGTTTTTCTTGTGAGCACATGAAAAGTGAGAAGTGGAGTAGAAAAAGGCACAAGGAATCTCTTCTCCATTTGGCAAATATCAGGTTGATTAACTTCACACTGAAGTAAAAGTGTGTGTTTGCAGATGTGAAAGGCTGGATATCTTTAAGGGACAGACCTCAAACTCTCAACTAAGCAGCAAGCAGTGCATTTCACTGATTTTTCTTACGGACTTAGTGGAATTTGGATATAATGAAACCACTCTGGAAGGGAAAGTGAAAGTATAACTTCATGTTGTGGAAGTTCAGTGTTTGAGGGACTGCATGCACTCTTGCAGTTCGTAGGAGTTTGTGTGGACGGGAATCAGGAAGCTATCTCTTTGCTTGATTATTCTCTGCCAATCAGGTTTTGGACAAATTGAGTATCAAATCTTGGATATCATATGCAGTATGATACACTCATCTTAACTTTTGTACTGGGTTTTGTTAATATGAATACTGTGCTCCTGTGCATTTCTTTCAGCAAGCCTTGTGTTTCCTGTGGCCACTTTTAGATCTTGAGTCTGGAATTAAAATCTTAAGCAGTGTAAAATTGGAGATTTGATCTAACAAATTCATTTATAAATCTGTATGTGTGCATATGCATATACACACATAATAAAGCAACAGACACAGATGTTTCAATATCTAAACCTAAAATGTTTACTGTGTCCCAAATATAAAATGAGTACTTAATGGAGGATATAGTTCATTTATCTAAGTGGCAAAGCCTGAACACCCTTCCTTTTTATGAAGTAGAGCTCTGCTGACAAGAAACAGCAATATATTCACAGCAAATTCATGGCATTTTATTGCAATTGTATGATCATGACTATGTTAATTAAGTTTCTCCAAGTTTTTAAGGCATTTATCTTTACAACATCTCTGCTTGAAAGGTAAACCACCCTTTCTTACATTTGTGGGGTAAAGACAGTAAACACCTACTTAGGAGTATATCAAATACAAGAGGTGTAGACAGAAGCTAAGTACCTGTAGCTGAAGATTTCTGTGCTGTTCTGTAATTATTATGAGTGATAAATAAACAGGAGAGACACATTTCCGTATTCATCCTGCATATCTGTCATGTAGTAATGTGCAGTGACAATTCATTTAAAAAAAAAAACCAAAAAATGTTGGGAAGTGACGTCCCATACAGAGCCTCACAGGTCGTAAACACTTAACTGTGGAAAAGGCACTGACCCCTCTCCTGCTTGAACGGGAGCTCTAAGTGAGGTCATAGCTGCCTTTTCCAGTCTGCGTGGTACTCCACCCATACGTTGTTTTCATGAAGAACTTGAAATCGTGACAAAAACATCAGAAGGAAATGCTTGTATTGAATTTATGTTTGGATTTTTGTTTGTTTTCTCGAAAGGAGGTTCTTCTTCAGATGATGGTTATTTTTAGGGCTTATGAAACCAAAAGACAATGAACACTGGAAAGAGCCAGGAAAAGCTGTGAGCAAATATAGTATTGGCGAACACTTGCAGACATAGAAAACTGTTACCTTTGTCCTAAGCATGACCAGTTATTGATATTGGCATCTTTTAAAAAACCCTCTATCCTATTGTTGGGACACTGTGGTGTGGGTGAGTGGTCTTTCTTCAACAGATCATAAATTACTGTATTCAGTGATCTAAGGCAAATGTAACTGTGTCTCTCTCCCCCTGTGTTGAAAAATATCAAATACTGTCCTGTTGCAGAACCCTATTTTCTATATGCATTGGCAAAATTAAGCCTCAGTCTAATTTAATAGGGCTGCTAATTCTTTATAGTATTTTTTTAAAATGTTTTATGGCATGTTGTACAGTTTTGAATTGTATATTTTTTATTGCTTTTTTTGGATGCTTTAAAGTTCTCTGTATGAAACTTTTCTGTGAAACCTGAAAAGAGCAGAACATATTATCAGAGGTGGCAGCATTTATGTAATGCTCTAATGTTAAAGTTAGGTTCTTCAGAATAGTGGCAACTGGCAAAAAAAAAAAAAAAAGAATTTATGTGGTGTTAGATGTTGTTTTGAGGTTTGGTGGAATCAGAGGAATTCCGTGTGTAGTAACCTGCGCCAAGAGCAGTTAGCCACTAGGTCCAGTGACTGTTGTATCGTTTCTGTGGGCAGTATTAACCTTCAAATGATACTCAAGAGTTAGTCTTAACTAAATTGCAAAGTCTGCATCTACAAGCTTGTGTTATTGTAATTTCACACACACACACACACACACACACACACACACACACCCTCCCACTATAGATGATCAACATCTTACCCAAATTCAACTATGTAGTTAGGAGCTGTAGATGAAAAATAAGTTTTCACTCAAAGAGCCTAACCTGAATTTGCAAACTGTATGTAAGCACATTGTATGACTTTGGAGAAAGAGATTTTTATTGAACAAACAAATGGCATAGATTCTTTTTATTTATGAGCTTCTGGGAAATGTAGTTTCAAAAGGGATTTCAAAGCTGAGAGTCTTAGCTGCTTGATACTGCGTGATGAGCCAGCCACTTGAGATAGGGAGAGCAGTCTGAAGCAAAGCAAGAGAAAGAAACTATATGAAACATGAGATTTCTGTGAATAACACTGTAAGAGCTAATAGCAATTTAAAAGATTTATGGAGACCCTTGTTTTTGTTTCTTTTTTAAAAATTAATTTGAAGTGGCAGAAGAATAGCAAAGAAGGTATCAGCTAGGGAAATCATTGTTGAGGAGGCTGCTGAAGAAAATTAGTTTAGTAGCTGCATGCGACATCCATTAGAGAGCACAATGGATCATAGAAACAAAATGCAAAAGGAAAGTGAGTTTGGGTAGGTGAGTAAATAGACATGTACGTGTATGTATGTATTAAGCTGTAGGCGAAGAAAGAATGTCCTTGATATTTTAAGATCGTGTGAAGAAGAGGGTGATGCTGCAGAATGACGGAAAAGAAAGTAGTTTCTATACTACAGCCAACTGACTTAAATGTCTCTTCTGAGAAGCTTAACTGTAGACATGAGGGGATAATATCCTCCTTCATCTTACTGCAACTAGAATGCTGTAGAACTTTCTTTAAAGAACTATGCTTTTTTTGTGCCTTGAAAGCTTTGGAAATGCTGAAAGTGCAGAATGTACCTTCCTTCACAATTTTGAATGATAGTTAACTTTTTCACCTCTGTACCTCTTTTGTGCTTCAATGTAGTTTATTTTATTGCAGTAGTTTAATTGCCATAATTCCCCAGACTGCTTGAAGCTGTCTTTGCTCAATCAGCGGTTAATTATAACTTGATGGCTGGTGACTGCTTGACATTCATGGCCTGGCAAAATCACCCTGCCATGGTGTGCTACTGATCTGCCCTGAAATAGAAAGACTGTCTCAGTCTTCAGGATGCTTCCATTACCTTTATCTATAGAGTGCGTGTGTTTATCATCCAGCTGGTGAGAATACCAATGCACACTGTTTATACAGAAAACTGAAAATATAAATATTGCTGTTTCTTTTCATTGTTGTTTTGTTAAGGTGTACATTAGTAGAAAATAATGCCTGATATCTGAAAATACCTTCACTGACACTCTTGGCCAAATAAATGTCCACGTGTATGGTTCTTCTTCTGGTAGGGTCCTCTCCTAAGGAAAAATTTTGAGGCTGTCCTACAGATCTGTCATAGCTACTAGTCTGGACCCATGTGATAATTTAGGAGCTGCTGTTTTATAGCACCTCTGAGGTCTCTTAAGTTTCTGGAGGATGGGATGGGTGGGTGGTTTGGCAGCTGTTGCAAAGAGGTGGAGGTGGGGCACCCTACAGAAGAGTCCTACCACTTAGACCAAGTCAGATCTGATTACTTAATAGTGATTTAAGCTCAGAATCTATTAAGTCTGATCCTACATAATATCCAAAGAGCATTTATTTTAAGTTGTAACACCCTAATAAAAGATTAGGCTTTTACATGCAGTATTCTTTACTGTGAATTAGCTATGAATGGTGGTGTTTCTGTGTATTTACAATTTTAAAAATTGTAAATATCAACAAACTTTAATACGGAACATCTGGAGAAGGTAATGTCAGTAATTTATGGTCCAAAATCTATGCATTGCTACTTGTACAGCCCTTGGTGCTGGGTAATGCTTTTCTAATATTCTAGTTTTTGGACTCATCACTGAGTCATTTACATTTCTCCAGATTTTCTTTATAATACTGTCAACACGGTGTATAGTTTGGGGGGATTTGAATACTGGGTTATTTTCTCTAGGAAGCAAACTGCTA
>JAAGNO010016170.1:20058-34406 GCA_033439905.1 Ceryle rudis
GATAAAAGATATCTGGAAGTTTTAAATTAGATTTTTAAAAATTCCATAAAACCATACTTAGTAACTCTTCCCTTGTTCAGTTTTGTTCCATCTAGGAAGAGCTCTTAATGTTTTTAAGGGTTAGCAAAATCTCATGCTAAGATTTACTTTGAAGGCAGTATTAGTAATGATATAGGCAATATATCATTATTATTTTTAAATACTGTGTTATAAACTTATTATCTAGGCTTTAGTGTTATTTAAATGCCAAATAAAAAATAAATAAAAGAAAACCCTTGACTGTAATTTGTGGAACTCCTGATAAATAAGTGTAATTTCATTTCTACATTTTGCTTTCTACCCCCATTTTCTGCCCATTTTTCCAATGTTTGATTGCATTATATTTTACCTAATGCAAAAACTTAGAACATTTCACTTAGAGCAATGCATAGAGCACTGAGATCTGGCGGGTATCATAAGACCTGATGATCATAAAGGTCTTTTCCAACCAAAGGTGGTTCTATGTTTCTATGATTATGCAGATGCAGGTAGTGATATCACAGGGAATATTTATGTCTTAAAGACTGAGGCAGAACCTTTGAGCAGGTGCTGTGTGTTTTGTCTGTGTCCATATGGCACTGACCAAATGTTTGTATTGCTAGGGAATAATGTTGATATGCATCCTAAAAATACAAATATCCGTGATTAGAATTTGAAATGGGAGATTTCTATAGGCAGTCTATTAAGCTAAACATACTGTATTAAGGCCACTAAAGAGCATAATACAGTAAGTTGGTGTCCTAGAAATGACTGGGGCTTTTGCATAAAGGATTATCTTGCAGCCTGAACACGTCAGTAATGATGCCTGGCTGGGCCTATTGAGATCAGGAAGGTCTCAGCAAAGCATGGTGCCTGTCCCTCCCCTATCTGTATCTCTATCTTTATGGTGCTGCATCTGGGAAGAGGGAGGAATAATGTGATGTTATGTAATTGATTTTGCATTCCATGCAGAGCACTTCCGTGCAGATCTCCTGGTACAGAGCACCTAATTTAATGATTCTGAAAGTTTTTGTATTCCCTGAAGCATGACTCCCATGACTTCATAATCTTTGTTAAACATGTTTGAGTACAAATTGGCATACATGCTTCATATAAGTGTGAAGAGGAGCTTCATATGTTCCACTACTTTTTTCTTAATATGTGAAGTACTCAAACACACAAAATGTTGGCAGTGTGTATTTTAGGAAGAGGCAGTGAGTGCTGTAAACTTTTATTTAACCAGTGAAGAATCCTGAATTGTGCAGGAGTTAGAAATTATATTGTGTTACAGTTTAGTAGTTTTGCTTGTGAGCTATGATGGTTTTATTTTAATGTGTTGTGTTTGGATTTTTTTAGTTTCAAAGCACTGTAAGCGAATTATAGTGAAAGACAATTTATAGTTGGAGCAAGGATTACATGCACTTTGTGGGATGTTCAGTTTAGGGTCTTCATCTTTGTGGAGTACTTTTTCTGGCTGTGGAATGTCCAAAGTTCTCTATCATCAACAAGTACTTAAAAGACCTTTTTCAGCCTTTGATTAAGAGTGGCTAGCTCTCATAGTACTTGATGCTTCTTGGATTCAGTTATTAGTAAAATACTAGAATAAACCACTAAATCATCTTCTGGTCTTCATGGCTGGAGAGGAAGGCTTAAATTTAGATACCTTGGGTGTATGGCTCTGGAAGATAAAGAGCTCAATAAAATAAAATAAAAAAATAAATAAACATTACAAAACACCATTTTGAGGATTTGGTCCTTACATCATATCCTGATATCTCAGTTAATCCTGAGAATATAACTGTCTCTGATGTGGATCCTGCAGGGGAGAATTTAAGAACCTTCTTTCATCTTACTCAGTTTGCAACTCAAATGTGTGCCTTTCTGTGAAAGCTGGCAT
Source organism: Ceryle rudis (assembly GCA_033439905.1). Classification (NCBI taxonomy): domain Eukaryota; kingdom Metazoa; phylum Chordata; class Aves; order Coraciiformes; family Cerylidae; genus Ceryle; species Ceryle rudis. The sequence goes on from JAAGNO010016170.1 coordinate 21,974, forward strand.
TTGAGTCAGTTCTAAGATAGAGCATCTCCATCATGCTTTTGGCTCAGGGCTGCTCAGGGCTATATTCATTTGACCTCATGATCACTAAATGGGGCTGATCTGATAACCATGTGGGAATAAGATATGTTTTCTGCAGTCAGTCACTCAGGTGACACTTCTGCTCAAATCTCTCGAATAATTACATTCACTATTTTTGTACTAACTGTGTTAATACCTTAATGGCAGTTACCTACAAAAGTATGCGTGCAGTAGTTTTATATTCCACTGTGAAGGTGACAGAGTTGTCCTTCATCTGATGAGAAACTGAAGGGCCTATTACTTTCTATTAAAAAAGAGATTACTGGTCTGCAGTATATCTGCAGATGTTTGCCTCTAGAACCACTCCTCAGTAGTCTTCTCGTCAGTGTAAAAAAGATTATCAGTAAGCTTGCAGTGGTCTAGAGTAGCAATGTGAAACTGAATTTTTCATAGCATTTTACTAAGTTCTGTCCAGATTAGGGCACAAGCTTGTACCCACTGAAGTTAATAACTGCTTCTCGGACTTGGATCAACAACTTTAAATCTTCAGTGTCTTTCAGGAAGTATGAATCCTCTGCCAAAACAATCAGAAAATACTGTGGTATGCAATTACCAGTTTTGAAGGCATACATCAAGATACTATGTTGTAGCACGTAATCATTTCCGTCTCTGTTTTTCTAGTTTCCTGGTATGAAATAACATCAGTAGTCGAACATCTATGCCAAGGATATAAAAGCAGAGTGATCTGAAAACACATTAAACTGTTTGTTGTAATGCTGTGAACATTGCGTCCCATTAAGCAGCTGAGTGAAGTATTGAGCCCTCTGTGCTGTGGCAGACATGCTTGGGCTTGTTTGTTGCCCAGACAGCATTTAATTTTTCTGTTGTGTCACAGATATGAAATACTACTTTCCCAGACTAGAGGAATAATTCAAAATTAAGACATGCGGTCTTTGCATCCAAACAGTGCATAATAAGAAAATCTTAATTAATAAATACAGGAAGAGTTTGCATAAGCGTGGTGTGAAACACAGCACTGAACTAGCAGGAAGGAATTCAAGTCTTGCAGTTATTTCACAGTCTGACCCCATCTGAGGAGGCTGAGAGCATTTGATCCCTCTTCAGGCCAACTCCCACCGTCCCCCGATGCTTGGCTCTTTTGCCAGCTCTGCTGCCAAGTCCAGCTGCTCTTGCCATCCACTATTGGCTGCTCTCCCCATACTGTGCTCCCCAAGTCCCCTGCTCAGGGTGCTTCTACAAACTCACTGCTTCTAGGAGGATTTACTCAAGGTTGCTCAATATTAATTACTTGAGCTGTGTGCTTTACCTGGAGTACAGCTTCCCTTCACAAACGAAGGGTCTGTTTCACCAGCCAGAAACCGTACCAGTAATTAAAAAGCAAGTAGCAAAGGCCTGGATTCTCCCAGAAGTGTAGAGGTGGGAGAAATTCACCCAGCAATACATTTCTTTGTTAATGGGATATTTTGCTTGGGTATGGTTTCATACTGGTTAGTAATACCTAAATATTATAATAATATATTTTTTTATCTTTGCAAAAAATAATAGAAGAAATTAAAACTTTACACTGAAATTAGGAAAACTCATTGCGTGAACTGCTTATAATACCACGTAATATGAATTATCATTAGCAAATATTTTATTTTTCTGACATGATGTAGGTATTTGGATGTGTATTTGTTTATTAGTTCAAATTGCCTGAGGCAGCTTCTTCCTCTCCAGTGGACAAGCACAAAGCAGAATGAGCAGCTGACTTCTTACAGCAGCACAGACCTCATTTTTTGTCTGAAACAAACCAGTTATCTTCAATAGAGATGACGGATAGGTCAGGTGCACATTCTTGCCATAAACTGCAGAGGACCTGAACAAACTCCATTTTCTTTTGTTTGAATAAATGCTAACAGAGAAATGTCAGCTATCTGTCCCATTCTTATCATAAGGAGTGCAAGGGAAATGCCGTTCCTGTGTTGCAAGATCATGTTTAGTTTATTACCAGTTGCTGCAGCCTGGTAGGAAATACCTATTGGTGTTGTAAATTGGGTTCACTTCTGGTGTTCATGAGCCAGCACAACAGTTGCATCTCAGTTACAGCATATGGCTATGCACCAATATTTCTAAACAGGAAATGAAATTGAGCTCGTACTATCTTTCCTGTCACTGTTGCGTCTCTCCGCACCACCAGTGCGCATTGTGGTTCTTTAACACCTCTTGAGAAAGTCATATATTTAACAGGAGTGCACTTGGCATACATGAAGTAAAGGCAGCACGTTGCTGGACAGGAACAAGGTCACCACTGTGCTGCCTACTTTGCTGGTGCCAGAGCTCTGAAAGCCCATGCTGGAGCTGCGGCTTCCCCTGTGGAGTCAGAGTAGTGGCTACTGCTGTGGGACCAGAAGGGTCTTGACTTTTCGGAAACTGCAGTTGCTGTTCTGACTTCTTACAGGGTCTGTAATTCAGACTGAGGAGGCTGCTTTGCTATAATGTATCTTAACTGTTAGATATTTTGCCTAATAACCCAGATGTTAGTGCATTTTTAAAAGTTAATTTATAGCTAAAAATAAGGAAGTGTTTGGGGGTGGTAATTTTTGATGAACTGCCATTACCTTTCTCTGAGTTCATCACTATGATCCTGATATTCTGATCTACAATACAGTCCTCATGTTTTTGCCTTTCACTTTTGTCACTTTAGACAAAGCTCTTATGAGTCCTGAAGGGCCTCTGGGATTTTGTTTACTGATTATGGAATTCAGATACTTTGTGTCTGTGGGTTCTCCTGATAATTTTGCTTTGCAGTTTCCAGAATGCAATAGAAGCATCCTAGGGAGTATCAAAAGGAAAAAGACTGATTAAAAAAGACAAAATTTAAATCTGTGTGACCTGTTTTTCCTTTAATTTAGTCTGACTTTACAACTGAGTGTAGACCCCAATCTCTGTTAGCTCAGCTCACTGTGATTTTCATCATGCTCCAATTTACTCTGTAATGAAGTCAGTGGAATGGCTCAGTGTGAAATCACAATCAGGCCAAGACCTTTAACATTTAGAAGGTGGCCTCAGGTATGTCATGATACAATGACACAGAAAAGGAAGTACTAAATGTGATGAATAAAACAATAGTTGTACAAAACAAGCACAGTATATAGATTAGATTTACAACTTTAAAAAAAAAATTCTTTTTTTTTTATACTATGGTAACTGAAAACAAAACAAAAGGAAGAAACGTATCCTAGAAACAGTGAAAAAACCACCACCACCCAAACTAGATATTGCTCTCTCAAGAACTGGTTTAACAAAGTTTTACTCGGGTGTTTCTGTAACTGTAGGCTACTATTTAATCCTCTCATTTTAAAAGTAAATCATGGAAGTGATGAACTCTGTTATAAAGTACATACAGAAGTTAGTATCAGTGGATTTACCCACATTTTTATTTTTTACTTTATTGAACATTTCTGGCTATTTCTTCGAAGATATATGCTTTTCACAAAGCATTGGGCTTTTTGTGATTCAGTAATATTTTTCGTGTTAAGTGAGTGTGATGATGTTTGATATTACACAGTACTAAAGACTTTCTGTTGACGCTGCTGAGCACAAAGTAAGGCTTGCAAAGAAGGCAAGAAAGTTGGAGTCTGCAGTAGTGTTTGTAACTATGTTGAACATCTGTGTCCCAGACTCCTGGGACCCTGAACACCCAGAAGAGAAGTCCACTTCATGGTGTCCTGTATCTTCTCTGATGCTTGCCCTTTCCTGATGAAGCCAAGCCTGGGATAGTAGAAAGTTAATGCAGCCGAGTTATCCCTGTATTAGTTGGAATATGTGCTTACATCTGGTGTATTTCAGAACCTCAAAGTCCACTAGATTAAACATATCCAATGAGTTTCTGTAGCACTTCTCCTGTGAAAGGCAGAAACATAGGTAGTATAGAAAGAGTTTGAATTTGTAATTCAGCTCACATTTAGAGGGCCCACAGGAAATACGGGAAGAAATTTTGCCTTCACAATGAACATTCATGCACTCTTGCTCTCTTCTGATCCTACAGTTTCATGGAAATCCTTCAGCATGTGGAAGGATTGATCTACCTACCATATTCTCTCTTGGTTCATGAGGTTACTGTTTCTGCACTTACGGATACGAACAATATGTTGTGCCCACTGGAACAGGCATAAATGTTATTATACCAATTGCCTATTATCTTCTGAACCTGTCATTAGCTGCCTAGTCCTTGCCTTTGGTAGCAATCAGCATATACTTGCACAGCAGGAGTGTTATAAAGATGTTTGAAAAAAGGAACAAATACATACCATGCCAGCATTGGTTTGACTTAATTTTTGGATTAGATCCTTGGGTTAATGGAACCTACTTTTCATATTGCTCCAGCAGGATACAATGGATTTAGAATCTGGAAGGTCTGTTTGGGGTTTTCTTTCTGTAAAGTGCAGTAAACTCCATGCTACTCTTCCTTCCCATGCTGCAGAGGTGTTGCATCAGTGCAGACCAAAAACTGGAATATAGTCAGAGCAGTATAATATTCAATGTAACTGTTAGTAAAATAGGAAACGTTTCAGTAAATTGTTATGTTTATGGTGTTGTAGTTTTGTTTACCTCACTTAGTTGCAGATAGTTCCATAGAGTGCCTTATAGAATGCACACACGTGCATATTTAGCTTGCAGAGCTTCTCCTGAAACTACTTAGCAGGTGTAAAGTGTGAATGAGCTGCAGGAAAGAGGTTTTTTTTGGTTCTTGAATATGTACTCTTGTATTTTTCTCCTTGAGTATGAAATGGACCAAGACAGAGGTAGGTTTTGGTTGTTTGTTTGGGTTTTTGTTTGTTTGGTTTGGTTTTGTGGTTTGTTTGTTTTTTCCCCTCTGGCAATTTGTGGCAAATCTATATGCATACACATTACAGGCAGTCCTTGAGTCTGATGTTCTTTGTACTGCCTTAACTACTAGAGTGACATGTCAAGGGCTTTGAAATGTACCTGTCAGATTTATCTGTTCCAGGGCTGGAGATCGAGCACTGGTGTTCCTGGCAGTGAGGAGAATTCTTAAGGATTATTTTGGAACCTTTTGTTAGGTGAAATTGGATGAACCTGAGAAATTTCAAACTTCTAAGATTCAATAAAATAGCACATTCAACAAAAACTTTCTAAATGTGTGTAGTTGTGACTACTTTTCTGTATGGGTGAGTGAACAATCTCAAAACTGCATTTTGTTGTGCACATGTATAGTAGTCTGGGATGAAAAAGCCTCCTTAAAGAAACATGTCTAGATATGTTTTTCCAGTTACTGTGCAGCTGTCTGGTCTACTGAATGAACTTCACTCGTTTTTGCTCCTGTTAGTTATTTGCAAAGTGTGATTTTCATTGTCAGGAGGATATGTGACATAGGATGTTAGGAAAATTCAGGCTAGAAGGAGGTCTGTAGTTCAGTTTTCAGCCTATAGTTGGGTGAGCTGTGAGCTTAGACGAGGTTGCTCAGGGCTTTATCTCCATGGTCAGGGACTGCACAGCCACTCTGGGTGACCTGATCTGGTGCCTGACAGTCATCTGAGAGAGAAAGCGCTTCCTTTCCTGAAACATCTCTCATTTCAGCTGCCGCCTGTTGTCTCCCATCCTTCTGCTATGCTGCCAAGAGACCCAGCTCCATCTTCCTACTGGCATACCCATAGCTGCTAGGGGGCTGCAGCTAGGTCCTCCTGAAGCCACGTCTGCCCCAGGCTGAACCAGGCTCTGTCCCGTAGCTTCTACTTAGAGGGCAAGTGTTGCAAGATAAGGATTCTATATGGATAAGGTCCCCTATTTGAGGGGAGGTATTCAGCTTGCACATTGGTATCTGTGTCCTAGTGACCTAGTTTTAGAATTTTCAATAAAAACTGTGGATTAAGTTTTGACACCATTACTATCATTAGCAAGACATCCTGTTGCTTCAGTGGACTGGGGTTTTCCTTCACTGTGTTTCAGATGTCCCTGTAGATAGTCTGCAATCATCACTTATGTAAAAGCTGTGATGAAACCTTGAATAATTTTTCTGATTAAAAGTAGAAAAAAGAACTGCTGGGCTTGAGAAGGAATATATTAAAAGTGACCAGTGCTTAGTCACAGCATGGTTCCTGAGGAAATTTGAGATGCAATTGTCTTTACACATTTTGTGGGATGTCTCTTTTTGTTGTGATGGTTGTTGGGGGTTTTGTTCTGTTTTACTGAGCAACCTGCGTGGAGTATGCTTATCATCTCTTCTTTTTCATACCATTTGAATGTATTATTGGATATTCTGTACGTGAGAAGTGCCCTATAAGGAACTCTATTTTTCCGCTTATACAGAAGAATACATCTGACAGCATCAAGATGCAGTCAGTCTAATTAGAGTAGGGTTTCAACAGGAGAACAGAAAGATACTCTCCCTTTGAGCAGTTCTTGACTTGATGAACCCAGTATGGCTTCCTGTTTTCTGACTTCTTGCAAAATTATTATTTCTAGGAAAAATTGATCCTTGGAGATGGTAAGTGCGGGAGTGTATTCAGCAGGGCCCAGTAATAGCAAAACTTTTTGTGTGACAGGGAAATATTTACTCTTTCTACAAATGCATATGCTATAAAACAACCAATATTGTGGAAGAATTGTACCTTTGTATTTCACAAGAGAGATAGTTCCCAATCTGAGGTATAATATCAATGACAAATGCTTGTTTCATTTACTGGCAAGGTTCTCATTTGTTTACACGGTGAAGGGTTAGGACATGAACGATGACACTGCTGTCTTTCCCTTCACATCAGCATTACCCAGAAGCCCCACACTTTGCTATTTCACTCTCCCATTGAATTTGTTAAACTGGATTTTTGCTGAGCTGGTGAGGGCAGAGGCAGGCAGGAGGCTGATTTCCCCATCCCAAGGCACAGGCGCTATTGCTGCTGCCCTACAAGACTAGGGACTCCATCATTCTGATACAATGACCAAGTTGTTCTTGTCCTTTTAAGTGACATAGTTTTTAAAAATACTCTGTTACCTGTAGGGTGGTGTCTGTGATTTGTTACTGCATGAAGTACTGTTTAAGGCAAACACAGGCAGTGACAATACCATTTTGATCTACTTTTTATTTTAAATTGCTTAATGTGGTGTTTTATTGGAAAATGCCAAATCACCTTTAAAAATACTAATCAATGCCTGGACAGGTACGTTTTAATGTGAGTCGTGTCCAGTTTTGTGACAGTCATTCCATTCAGATCAATCTAGTTCCATTGCATGAACTGACATAGTAAACGAAAGAAACCCATTAGTGAAGATACATAGTTCTTGATTATCAGCCTACATCCCAGGATTTTGGGGTGGAATGATATTCAGAGAACAGACTGATTTTGATATGCAATCAAGTCCATCAATCCTAAGATTTGTTTTCAACTGATCAAATGGTTTTAATCACAAAATCACAAATTGGTAGGGGAACATTGTTAACCAGATTTTTTTGTTGTTGTTTAGGTTTTGTTTTGGTTTGGGGTTTTTTGTTGTTTGGTTGGTTTGGGGTTTTTTTTTTCAAAAGCTGTTGGGCTTTAGGGATTTTTTTTTGTGCAGTTTTTTCTGAATTTAATTACCCCTCCTCATTATTTTCCATAGGATTTTCATGTCAGAGCAGCAATGTTACAGAAATAGTACAATAATTGTAAAATTGTACAAGAATTGTAAAGAGTGCAAAAAACCCCAATTTGTTAATTGAGCAATTTCCATTTGTACACTAAAAATGTTAGGGAGCATAAAGTTTGTGCGGACAAAGACACAATTGCATCTGGCATTTTTAACTTCTGTGAGTTGTCTTGGCAATGATAATAGTATCACACGTTCCAGGACAGATGTTCCATGGCATGAGCAGATTCTGCCTGTTTCTTTCACATTTCCAGCTGCCATTCAGAGGTTTTTCCCATCTTTTGGGTACATGTTCCCTTGGTATTTCACACCTTTCTTCTTCCCTCCTCAGATTCCTCCCTTTAACCCAGCTTTTGTCCCTTCTTTGTCTGAAACGGTGAGCTAAACCTAGCCACCATAGTGGGGATGGGAGAGAAAGTAGGGGTACGTGTTGAGCATGCAGAAGAGTTTCTTTCAGGGATTACTTGGAGCTGAAGCAATTATGGGCAGTAAAGATTGAATTTTGCCCTATATTTCCTGAATGGAAGCATGTTTAGCCAGTCTTTGTGAGAATAGTATATGTGCAGTCTGCTTAGTGCTTCATCAAGGTTATGAAGGTGGCTTGTCAGACAATCTAAGTGCTAAATTTAAGGGTATGTGAGAACTTGAAAAGGCTTGTAATTTGGACAAATTAGGATAAATTTTTGCAGGGATAGCCGGAGCTCTGCTTCATGTCAGTTGTATGACTCTGAAGTTCCTATTTATTCATTCATGCATTGAGAAAGTGAAGAAGCAGCCAATCTAAAATTGAGACTCTTTGCATCACAAATAGTTTGTAGATGAATAGACAAAATATTATTTTATTTCCATTGTCTTGTTAAACTGTTGCTTACCGTAAACCATAAGCTTGTTTACATTTCTTCACAGTTTGTAGCTCTTTATTAGATAGCTTCTTTACCACCTCCTTTCCATGGAGCTATCTTTCCATGGCTGAGCATTATACAGCTTTGCAGGCCTTGACAGCCCCTAGTTAGCATTATAGAATTGTCTGTAGGAAGCAAGTTTTCACTAAAAAATAGAATTGCATTTTGTAGCTCACCTGTTTGTCCTGAAATTTTAGCAGCCTCTTTTACCTTTGACTGGCTGAACAGAAAACACAGACCAGGCTATGATTCCTCTCACTTTGAGGGCTCCTTGAATGTTTAGTCAATTAGCTGTTTTCAGTGGGGTATTTGTATGTTTAACTTGAGCATGACAGCAGCTGAAGTTCCGGATGGTTGACGCAGCTTTCATGAAAAAACCTCAACGGATGGTGTATCAGACAAAGTAGTCAAAGCAGTGCATTTTTTCAAGATGTTCATCTTTCAGGTAACATTGAGAGCACAGAGACTGCAAGAATGATGATCACAGAAGTAAATGTCACTACAGGGAAGTCTCAGTTCATGTCTGGGGCATCGCCTAATTTGACTTCCTTGAAAATCCCTCACTTTTGGATAGTCAGCATCCCACATTGCTGCTTGCTGTCTGTTGGGCAGCTGTCTTTCTATGTGTTGTGCTACTTTTAACCGTACAATATAGCAGGATATATTATTTGGTGCCAAAAAGTTAGTATTACTTTACCCTTATTCTTATACCTATTTCTTACTAAACTTAAGCTATTCTGCTGCTTTGTTCTAGTCTTTTTATTAGGATTATTCCTAGGTTTGTTACTATAAACAAATAGAAATGTTTACTATCATTATTGGTGAATACTCTGAATTTATGAACAGCATACTTAAAATTCTTCACTAAAATAAATAAATTGATTATGAGGTCATCTGTAGAACCCTTGTAAGAAACTGATATTTATTGCCCATTTCATAAGGTTTATGGAAGACATGGAATATTAAATGGCAACATGAGCCAGCAACATACCCTTGCTGCAAAGAAGGGTGATGATATCCTGGGCTGCATTAGACAAAGCATTGCCAGCAGGTAGAGGGAGGTGGTCCTTTCCCTCTGCTCAGTGCTCTTGAGGCCACCCCTGGAGCACCATGCCCAGCTCTGAGTTCCTCAGTGCAAGAAAGACATGGACATAATGAAGAGAGTCTAGCAAAGGACCAGAAGGATGAGGAAGGGAGTGGAGCATCTCTCCTTTGAGGAAAGGATGAGAGAGTTCAGTCTGGAGAAGAGAAGACTCAGGGGGATCTTATGAATGCATGTAAATACCTGAAGGGAGGGTGCATAGAAGATGGAGCCAGGCTCTTTTGAGTGCTGCCCACTGACAGCACCAAAGGCACTGGGCACAAACTGAAACGCAGGACGTTCCCTTTGAGCATCAGGAAATATTTTTTATTATGAGGGTGACTGAGCACTGTGACAAGTTGCCTAGAGTGGTTGTGAAGTCTCCATCCCTGGAGATAGACAAAAGCTCCTGGGTAACTGGCTGTAGGTGGGCCCACACGAGAAGAGCAATTGGACTAGATGATCTCCAGAGGTCCTTTTCAATCTCAACCATCCAGTGATTCTGCAAGGTTAACGAATCTTGCTCTTGTCTAAGATGTACTTAGTAGTGAAATCAATACTGTAAGTTTCTACACTTGAAAGGAAAGAGCACTCAGGGACTGAGCACTTCACAGGTTTGGAGTGGTTTGTCTTTCACTGTTTATTCATATCAAATACTATACAAATATAGAAGATTCCACAATTTATATTACACACTAAAGTACGTAAATACATTTTTTCCCTCTCTGGGTGAGTACAGTAAAATTCTACTGACAGAATTTGATGTAGCTCAGTTTAAACTAACTAAATTTTACCAATTCACATCTATAAAATGTTTCTGACTATATAGGAAAAAATAATATTATTTGTAATATTTGATTCCCAGAGATGGACTGAGGCAGTAATTAATTTACAGTGAAGAGTATAAAAACCTGCAGAAAATATTAGACAACAGTGGGCCCACTTTTTTCAGCCTCTGGATCATTTTCACCAACAAGATCTTCATACTTCATGTTGCATTGTAATGCTAGTATATTTTCGGCACAGAATATTATTAATAGTAGTAACAATGTTAACTTTTCATTTCCATATTTATGCTGCTTTATAAATTCTGTTTTGTTTTGCTTTGCTCTTCTTCTGTTCAATTGATTTTGGGGTAGTTTGATTTGCGGCCTAAAATCCTACTTTAAAGGATTCTTGTTTTCTCATCAGCAAAGTGTAGGTGTATTTGTGTCACATGCTACTCAGTCCAGGGGGACAGATTCAGCAACACAGTGAAGAGTGACATCATGTGCACTTCCTCCATACTTGCAGTGCATACATACTGGAATTTTGTATTTTTGTGGCAGGTGTACAGGACAGGTTAGAAAATCGGGCTGGAAAAATCTTCTAAGTAATATATTATCTGCCTTTATAGGCTACAACACCAATAAAATGCTACACACAAAGTGTGTCACGTCTTCCTCTAATTTGGTTTCCACTGAGTTTCCACTCTACAGCAGAAATTCATGCCACTCCCTGAGTATGTAGCTTTGCATTTTGATCTGCTTCGTAGTAGTAATCTGTTTCCAGTCTTTAGTCAGCTCAATTTATTTAATTTTGAAGATACTCTTATTCCATTGTAACGGTGTTTCCCAAATACAGATGATTGCTAAACTCTATAAGCACTGTTGTGATTTTCCTACCAAAATCGTGTCTGAAAATATTAAAGACTTAGACTAGTCTTCATTCCAACCTTTTTTTCCCTTTGTTCCAACTCCAACTTTTATTCCTACTTACAGCAGCATTTAAGGAACCTCTTTCATCTAAGTAGCCCTGGTTATGACTTCTCTACCTGCACAGTAACTTGCTTTGTCAGTAGTTTCAATGGTAGACAGTGGGAAAACTGAGTTAGGTACTGTCTGGTGTAAAAGTGATAGAATTTGTTAAGTAATAGAGAAGTATCACATTTAAAAGACCAGTGGTGTAACTTTTTAAGCGAGGAATTGTTAGTTTGGAGACACAGGAAAACAAAAGAAATCAGGTGAAGGTATGAAACCATTGTGAACGTATATAGTCAAGCCTTTTGTGAATGCTGGCATTCAGACACAGCAGATGGTGGTGGGTTGGAGAGGAATAATCACATGATCTAAGGCCATGTTATATTTGTACAAGACCTCTGTTGGAAAGATGTATGCATATACAGCTTGCATGCAGTTCTCTTCAGCAACTCCATAGATACCAGCCATCATCCCGTTTCTGGAACATTCTAAGGATTAATTTGTTTCAGAAGGATATGCTCGATTCCTTTTGGTTTATTATTCAAGGAACAATGGAACTTAGGACTTAGCATTTCCCTCAGAACTGAGCTCTTAGAAGTGCTTATAGGTATTTTTGGTTTATTACTATTCACGCTTGGAAGAGTAACTGCTTTTTAAGGTGTTTTGATTTGAACCTGAGTTGGAAGATACTTGAGCATGTGTATAATTTTATAAATATAGTGAGAAATTTTTTTGACTATTTTAAGTAACATACCACATTTCTTGCTAATAATAGAGAACAGTGGGGAAGAATAATAAAGTACACCAGTACAGACTGGGAGGTGGTCTGCTGGAGAGCAGCCCTGTGGAGAAGGACTTAGGAGTTCTGGTAGACAACAAGTTCTCCATGGAACAGCAATGTGCCCCTGTGGCCAGGAAGGCCAATGGCATCCTGGGGTGCATAAAGAAGAGCGTGTCCAGCAGATCGAAGGAGGTTCTGCTCCCCCTCTACTCTGCACTGGTGAGACCTCACCTGGAGTATTGCATCCAGTTCTGGGCTCCCCAGT
>JAAGNO010016170.1:34506-51333 GCA_033439905.1 Ceryle rudis
TTTACTGTAAGGGTCACAGAGCACTGGAATGGGCTCCCCAGAGAGGTTGTGGAGTCTCCTCCTCTGGAGATTTTCAAAACCCATCTGAATGCGTTCCTTTGTGACCTGTGCTAGAGTATATGATCCTGCTTTGGCAGGGGGGCTGGACTTGAAGATCTCCAAGGTCCCTTCCAACCCCTGACACCCTGTGATACCTGTGATACTGTGAAAATCAGAGCCAAGGAACAGGCCAAGCGAAAACAGTCCTTGAAAGATCATCTGATCTAACCTTTTGTGGGGAAGGGATCCTAGATGAGATTATCTAGCATCCTGTCCACTGCCATCTTGAAAACCTCCAGTGATGGGTACTCTTACCACATCGCTGAATAACATGTTGCAATGAATGATTGTTCTCGCTATGAAAAACTTATTTATTATATCAAGATGAAACCTCTCCTAATGCAGCTTTTTCCCATTGCCCCTTGTGTTCTCCATGTGGCTTCTAGTGAAGACAAAGCCTCTGTCCTCTGTAGCCTTCCTTAAAGTGCTTAGGCCTTTCATTTAGTTCTACCACTGAACCTATTCAGTCGAAAATAGCTGAATATGTGCATAAAGAATAATTTAATTCTAAATTTACTTAAAATGATCATGCCTCTAAGCATTCAAAAATAGTAAGTGCATTCTTTCCCTTAAGTAGGCTTTCATAGAACTTCCTATCTACAATGTGTTACTATAGTAAAAATGATCTCGAGAGTAAAACTGCCCTGACTTTCAAGAAAATAAATAGAAGAGTCTACATTTTTGTTAAACTTTAGTAAACCGTTGTCATTTCATTGATTTTAGGCATAAATAGAATGGAGAACTGGTTGCAGAATGTCTTTTCTGTAAAACAGTCATCATGTATATTTTGATTTTCTGCACATATTTATGTCTAAGTTACAGATGCTACATCCCTAGATCCTGATTTAATCTCTTGGACAGCATGTGTCTCGTATGTCTCCATTAGTTTTACTTCAGTAGATGGTGAGCTCTTCCAAGTCGGTGTCAAGATTTTCTTCACTGCTTTTAGGCTATTGAAATCACTATAAGCATAGAAAAATAGTAATCTTACCATTGTAGACATTTGCTCCATGTGGTGTATTTGGTGCAGTGCAATTATGTTTCTGTGCCTTATTACATGGAAACATTAAGCATTCAAATTCAGATTCAGACATATTTGCATAAAGACTCTCCAGGTGGTAGTGCTTAATGTGAGCAGCCCTATCAGTGTAATATAATACTAGCAAAACTACTGAAAATCAGTGACAACTGTTCCAGTAGTTTGCCTACCTGACAGTTGGCTTCGGGAAAACAAAACATTCCATTGTTTTAGGAGCTGGTATAAGTGCCATACAGTAAGTGAAAGATGGAATTGGAGCCTATGCTTTCAACTTTCAGACATATGCTACCTTCAGTCTGAGCTCATAGATATTTTTGTATAACTACGTGTTAAATATATCTGTATCTTAACTGTAGAATGACTACTCAAAGCCCTAACTGACAAAGATACTTTGATACAAAGACATAGAGGTACTATTCTGGATAGATTTAAACATTTTTAGAGACTTTTTAAATGATTTGATGTGAGAACTGATTGTCTTTAAGACTTCTCTTAAAAAATAAATTTATTTTCAGTAACACGTTTTGTTCAATCTGACTTAAAAAAAACCTCTAGGGGAGTAGGCCAACAACACACAGAGGTTTTCACGTCACAAGCTTTTCATGTCAATGGAAAGAACTGCCAAAAAATGTGTAAATGGTAACATGATGCCAGGTGCAAAACTGCAGCAAACTGAAAGAAAGGCTAATATTTGTTGAGGCCTTTTTTTTTTTTTTTTTTTGTATTATGGTCTTTGCAGATGCTGCTGTAGTATATAGATATACAAAGTAGATACAGGCAAGAGAATGATTTTTTCATCAGTGTCTTTAAATCTTTAAGTCTTTATGAAAAAAAACATTCTTAAACTGGTGTGTTTTATTAGCATGGATGGATTGAAATTTGACTGCAGTGTAGAATACTATTCCCCCTCCCTGGAAGTGTTCAAGGCTGGGTTGGATGGGGCTTTGAGCAGCCTGGTCTAGTGGAAGGTGTCCCTGCCTGTGGCAGTGGGGTTTGGAACTAAATGATCTCTAAGGTCCCTCCCAATACAAACCATTCTATGATGCTATGATTTATTAATGAACTTGACTGGATTTTCTAGCTTTCTAGCTGATTTGTCAGCAAATAAACAATCTCTTTAAGTATACAATTAAGGAAAATAAGTAATTAAAAGAACAAATGACAAGTTGACTCTGACCAGTTTTATCAGGCTCTTTTCATCTTGTGTATTGGCCCAGGAAAAGATATGTGTACTAAGTTCACTGTCACCCATGCTGGACTGGTGAATAACAGACACCTGTAGAGCAGCAAAACCTGAATCTTGCAGAAGGCACTGAAGCCATTGCACATAATCTTCTCAAATGTTGAGTATCCTAATTTTAGTTAGTATCTTCTTCAAGATATGATTTAAATGAGCTCATGTTTTTCTAAGAGGTGTTCTTTTAAATTCTGACTGTATTCAATTGACTGCAGATACTCTGGCAGTGAGAAATATATTTACAGCCACATGGAGATTATGACAACAGTTAATGAAGATTATAGGAATAACAGTAGTGCAGCAGTGCAGGCAGAAATGAGTAATCATAAAATGCAAATACATTAGTTGATGAGTTCTGAATACGTTATTTTTCTACATCTGAAGAATGAAATGCAGCCCATCCAGGCAAAATATGGAGAATAACCATTTAATTACAGTTCTTTTTTTTTTTAGTCACTGAAAACACAAAATAAGAGCAAGTGAGCTGCAAGGACTGGGCGTGGGAAAGATGCACAAAGTCATAAAAAATGCCATTTGGGGCATGTATTCCAATTCAATCCATTGCAGAAATAGTGTTGTTCTCATTCATTTCTCCAAATGCTAAGGGAAGAGCAGTTACAGGTAGTACAGTTATGCCTGGACTGTATCCTGGCTTCTAAGGATCAAGATTGTATCAGTGCACTATGCTCTGCTCATGCTCTGTTCCTTCCTGCGAAAACCAGAGCACAGGAAAGTGAGAGATAGCGTGTGTCTGGATGGAGCAGGAACATTTGACATGTGCATATGGGAATATGGGCACAATAGGGCATGACCTTAGATTTGAGGACTGGAAGTCTCCCAAGTCTAACAGTATAAACATATTCTGTGACAGCCTAAATACTGCTGTGAGATGGAGCCCACATCCTGAGTTAAAGCAAATACTCTGTGGTGCTGGATGAACTTTGGGGTTTCCAGGTTTCAAAAATTTAAATTGCTGACTGGTGAATGTGGTGGTATAAGATTAAATTACCTAAGAACAAAAGAAGAGACATTACTTGGTTTGTATTTTATTATACTCAGGTATTTTCTTAAATGTAAGCTTCTTTGGATGATAAATGGAATCATTTTATATATAACTTCTAACTAGTGGCTGAATAGACACCTTCTCTGTCTTATAAATGAAGGGAATAATTCAGAAATGTGTAAAATCAAAATACATGTTTTGTAAATACATTTCAGAAAGTAACAGCAGAAAGTTCTGAGCAGCATGCCAATTGCTGTCCAGCAGCACGCTGCACAGCATGGGGTGTTTCTGCAGCTGTGATGCTGCTGCTCCACACTTCAGTTTCCTGTCACTACTTCCACTCTTCCAAATGACTTAAAACCTTTGGCCCCCAAACCACTGTACTAAGGTTACCTCTAGATTGAGCAATGGTATATGCTGGTATGAAGCCCAGAGAGCCGATCTCCATAATTTTCACCAGCGGGGGTTTGGCCAAGGGTGGGTGGTTGACTTTGTTCATGGATTTCCTTTCTGCAGAAATTGATAGGGAGCAGACTGGTCATCAGGGGTGGAGCCGGCTATGGCTGCTTTGTGCACCTAGGTCTCAAAGCTTGGAAATTTAGATTACAGATCTGTTAGTGTGACTGTCTCACTGTCTCCAATAAAATACGTTCAATAGAGACATACATCCAAACTCCACACTTTGACGAATCCTTTCTCCTCAAAATATAAAAACCAGAGAAGTCCTAAATGCATGAGGCATTTAAAACTATATTCCCTTTCTTTGGATCAGTATGGCTAAGTTTTGTTGTCCACTGCCCTGCAGTGGCTGCTGAAATATTTTTTTTTTCCTCTTTTACACTTTGTTCCCAGTGCCCATAGCTCCCTCATCTTTTTTTTTTTTTTCTTCCTAAAGTGTAATGTTGACATAAAGCTTAGCAACTTGCAAACAATATATTAGCTTTAGAGATACCACCAAAGGTTTTTCTGTTTGTTTGTTGTTTTCTAAAAAAGCAAAACTGTCCTGTCATTGTCCTGTAAAAAAAACCCCAAAACATTAACTGGAGACCTAAGGATATGAGCCTGCATTGACTCTGTGCAGTACTCCTGAATGGGGTAATCCATCTGTTATGAGTGTTGATTGAACTGTGTAGCTTAAAACATTCCTCCTTTTCATAAGTAAGAGTCTCCATATTATCTCTTTAACTTGCAAGCTTTTCTGCAGCTTCTTTAAGTTAAGAATGTCCATAATGAAGATGGAAATTAACTTCAGAGGACTTAGGCCAAACTGCTAAGCAATCAAACTTTCCCGGTGGGGTACTTCTTTGCCACTTTCTGTGTTTTGTCATGTTCTCAAGTGACATCTTGAAACATTGCAGGTGGTTTGGCACATCCTTCTGCACTTCCAAGTTATTTTAGCAGTATTCCTAAAGGCTCCAAAGACCTGGAAGAGAAAAAATGGGAAATTCTTTGGTTGTTTTTAAGACAGAACTAGCAAAAATAACGGAAGTAAAAAAAGGATGCTGAAAATGAGGAGCTGTGAGCAACTTGAAATGAATTTCACTAAAGCATGAGACAAACCAAATCTCTACAATATCAGGTCACTTGAATCAATCAAGATGCTTTTATTAAACATGTGTGAACTTGGCTCTGTCGGGTCTCTCACTCTGTGCATGAGACAACTCCTTGTGTTGCCTTGCAGCAGAACCTTGTATTTGCAACCTTGCACTGCAGTCACTCATCATCTGATCCCCAAGCCCCTAAAGCAAAATGTGTTTGATGTACTATCTTCTGCTGAACAGCACACACCTGTGGCCCATAGAGCTCTGCAGCTGAGGGGCGACTGCTGACACAGCCAGCAAGCAGGGGCTGTGCTACTTAGGAATCCTGTTTCTGGAAAACTGCTAGAAAGCATGACACTACTCTCTGTCTCTTGAGATATATATGTATTTGATATGCATTATACTAGTCATTATAATATGCATGCATGATCAATATTTCATAATCATATTCATAACTGCCTGAAGATACATGGTTGGGTTTGCTCATCTTTCAAAATAATTTGTGCTAAATGTTTTTAAGTAAATACAACAAATTACATTTGTCTTTTTTTTTCCCGATCAACCTAAAAATGCAGTCTGTTAGTGATGCTTTAGTAGAGAAAAGGTTTGTAAAAATATGAAGGAATTTCCAGCGAATTAGAAGAATACATTCGATTAAAAAACCCCAAAATTTCTTGCAACATTTCTTTCAGATGCAGAATGATCTTGCCAGAGTCATTGTGTTTTACAAAAATCCAGAAATTTGAATTGGATCTCTATAATGATGAATTTACTGTATTGTCATAATAAAAATGGTCCTTTTTTTTCTCATTTCAATTGTGTATAATACTCTGTTGGCCCCTGTAGGTGAACAACATACCAATTTCCACACATAATGTTTCATAACTGCCTTCTTTTACCAGAGCAAAACAAAGTCTGTTCAAATACTCTAGTGCTCTGACTTAATGAAATAGAAAGTACTACGTATTATCAGAAATTTCAGTATGTTTCAGGCTAATATAAGTGCACTCCAAAAGTTCTGTGCATCCTTACATATGTTTCATTCCTTTTTGTACAGTAGTTCAAATATATTAAAGGCTAAATGTCCTACATGTCTGTTCAAATTCATTGCTTGCTGTTCTTCCACTTCACTGTTTCAGTTGCAACGCTGAGGGACATCCACATCTAAATAGAGTATGCAGTGATTAACCCAAGCGGATGCTTTTAAAAGCTGCTTTCCTTTATACGTATGGCAACCTAGAGAAGGACTATGCCGTTCAGACATTTTTATGCTTACTGAGCAGTATATTGTTACAAAAGCACTGGTGAGAAGACTGCATTGCTTTTTGCAGACACACATCTTGCTGCTTTAGGATATCGGTAGTGTAGTTGGGTTGTCCCAGTCACTGGATGAATTATTCAGGCTCTTGACATCAGAGGTTTCTGCTAGTCGATTGGCTGGTGCTCAAATACAATCTTTCCACAGGGAAACAGTGGAGAAAGATGATGGCAGTGAGACCAGCAGAACTGCTACTTCCAATACAGCTGGCTTTGTCTGGCTGTTGCATCTCTGCAAGACTATATAAAGATGTTTTTAAGGTTTGGCTTTATGTGAATTCTCTGATAAGAGCAGGTGGAGGGATTTGTGTAAGAGGCCTGCGTTTCCAGTGAAGGAAAAAAAGATCAGATTATTCTTGAAAATTTTTTTCTGGCTGTATTCTAAAGAAACACTGCACCCTACACAAGACAGGAGCAGCAGTCACAGCCACGGGAACAGCAGCAGCAGTGATTATGGCTCGCTACAAAGGTGCTGGTGGCAGAAATGTTGCATCATTAAATCTTCATCCTGGGTTCTTTCAGTACGGGCAGGGTAAGTGGTGCACATAAGTAGCTGACAGTCCTTGGAAGTGGGGAGAGCATGAGAAACTGTATGACACAGGCAGCTGGGGGCTACAGCTAAACAGTACCTCTAGGGAGAGTTTACATGAGTTTAATGAAAATAATACATTTGCATCCAGGGAAATTTATAAAAAGCATATTTATAATGGAATTTGTAAAATCAATGCACTACTTGTATTATGGTCAGTCATAGGTATCGCAGTGCTAAAATCTGTTCCTTTTAAGCCTATACAAAATAAGTGCTAAAAAAGGGAAATTCTATTATAAATATTTGCTCTTGGGCTCATAAAAAATGCATTGCTCATGTATATTCCCTTGAAAGAGATTATTTTGAAAGGCTATTTCTGCTGTTGATATGACTGAAACTATGTCTTCTGCTGGTAAACGTTTAGAAGCCAGGAGCTGCTTCTCTCTGATTTCCAGTTATTGTCAGAAGGTTGTTTCTTTAATCACCAAGATGCACTGGAACTACAAATTAAGAAATAATTTTAACTCATGTCTTTAATTGGAAATTTGACTTCTAAAGTCCCAGTTCTTTTCTTTTGGCATGCCATTGTCGTGTCAGCGTTGCTGGGGTATTTTAAGTTACAGAGGTGTGAATGAAAGCAGAGCTGGACTGATTCTATGCATGCATGGCCTCCATCTCCACACCTACTCACATGCAACCCAGTTCATGTGTGCAGATGTTTCCACTGAAATTATTTGAGATACCTGTATTGTATTTGTCATATGTAATTACTTGTCAGAGCACAGCTGACATTCACTGTATGTCACAAGGGAAACATTTTGCTCATGCTTAGAAACCATACGGTAAGAAGTCTGTTTTCCAGAATGTAGAAAACATTGTCACATATAAAGTCAAGACACCCCCTGCCAAAAATAGCCAATGTTGGATGAAGCATGATGCAGTATTTCAAGTGATACTTTCCATAACTTGCCTGTCAGTGTAACAAGTAGATTCTGAGAATGTAAAGAATGTTTTAGAAATGATGTAAGACAGACTGCCCAATGAAATCAAAGGAAAGGATAATAGGAATGCAAAATTATTTTTGTAGGCATGGTAATCTAGCAATAGATGCTGGAGAGTATAAATACCTTTTTTTTCTCTGGTACTTCTTATATGTGAGATATTATTTATATGTAAAGGAAATATCCTTGACTCACAATGCAGACACTTTTTGGGAGCTCGTGATGTGGTCAGGGAGCCATCATTATCACACTGAAGATACCATTTTGGCTGATGAATTTTGTGTTGCAATTTGCATCTTCATGTACCCTCATTGTGGAGCAGCATTGCATGTGTGTAAATTAGGGGACCTTACTCTTAGTAGTGTATCAAACTTGTTAGTTATCAATTTCAGAATTTTAAGAGGGATTAAAGAATTTTTATTTTATTTTTTTTTTTAAGAAGTGAAGGAGATCAAATCACTATTCAGTGCTGCACAAGTCAACAGTAAAGGAAGTAGCTGAAATCAAATTTTCCATCTCTAGGTTTTGGTGCATTCATGTCTTATAAAAAGTAAATATTTAAAATCAATTCTATTTATTTGATATTCTGTAAAGAAATAAAGGTGCTCATTGAGAACTGATGATGGTAATAACATGATATGGTTTTCAGTGAAATAGGTTTTCCTTTTATTTTTAAAAGGAAAATCTCCAGCATAAATACCTGAATGCCCCTGTTGTGAAATTATTCCATGTGTCAAGACTGATTCCCCACAAGGAAGAGACAGGACTTTGTGGATTCGTTATGGCGCTGTGATTCCCTTTCCTCTGCAGCCATGACCTGGGCTGCTGAGGTTGGAAGAGCTCATTCAGAAGTTATTTTTGTCTATGCAGCTGGCAACAGTCCTTAAGGGACTATTTGAGAATTAGTGAAATTCACTATAAATCAGGCAAGTGCTTCAAGCCAGGACTGAGGGAGGTAGCAGTATAGGAACTGCTTCAACTGGCTAATGGCTCCTCCCTGGCAAGATCTCCCAGAGGATAAATAAGCTTGATAATGCAATTTCAAGTCTAAACATTTTCAAATATGCATGCTAAGAATATTTTTTCCTATGTCCCTAGCTCACTTCCTACATAAAAGCAACTTGACTGTCAGAGATGTGAATTCTAGTTAAAAACTTAGAGAAGTTCTAGGTACCATGAAGTACCATGGGTAAATATAGTATGGACTTAGAAGTTAAATTTGTCTTGGCATTCAGGTTTGAAATAGTGCCTTACTGGTCATTGCCTCGTTGAAACTTAACTTTACTGTGAAACTCTTCAGATAATCAAGTGTCAGAGCGTTATTGTAAGAATACGAAGATTTGTTATGGGTTATGTTACAGGCAAAATTAGCTGTCTCAATAAAATGTAGTGGTATTTCTGGAAAAAGCAAAATGCATTTTTTGTCAATAAGCAATACTACTCTGCTGTAATATAAATCCAAAATTATTCAGCAGTGTCTAATTAAACTGGTTTCCTTTTTTTTTTTTCCCAGATGAACAAGAGTCAGTGCAGAAAAGGACTTTCACAAAGTGGATCAATACTCATCTGGCTAAGGTAATATATGGCTTTGAATTTATTTTGCTTTAAGTCAAACCTTTTTAACTTATTTCTCACAGCATAGCTCTAACCATAGTTATTTCAATTTACTGTATTAATTGGTATGTAAACACCAGAGGTGCTCCTTGAAATGCATATTTTTAAATCATGAAGATTAATAAACTTGAAAATTGAACAAGAAATAGCTGCAAAAGCATTGTTTTAGTTTCTCTGTAAGGAATTAGCTAACAATGCCCTCAAAATGGCTGCATCATGTGATTTGGCCTAATGAACTGCACTGGCATTGTAAAATTCAGCAGCAAGACGTGGTTATCTTCAGGACTTCTTGACAGTGGATCGTTACTGGACATGAAGTCTGTCCTCCCATTCTCTTTGAAATAATTTGGGAAAGGCCCCTGTACAGCAGAGAAGCACTCTATGTATGTTCCGTTCACTTCAACTGAGATGAAAAGACATTCAGTATTTGCCAAAGTGTTAGCAAAGTGGGCTGTGAATATGTGGCAGAGGGGAAGAACAACTTTTATTTCACGTTCTTCTATTTCGTAATTGTATAGTGTCACTAATAATTTATCATTAACATCTGATAGTAATTGACAAGTAGATATATGTACATATTGTTAGCTGTATGTTTATGTGTGTGTGCATGCAATAATAATTTGCTAGCAATAACTGACTCTTCCTCGGGAAGAGAAAAAACTGTGGTGGCAGCTCCATTAAGAGATTTTGCTCTGGATTGATAGCTGTAAATGTTACCTACTGTTACCTCTTTGGGCCATGAGGGCTCAGGTAAAACTCTTGACTTGTATGATCTAGGCATACATTTCTTGAATGGGTCTGGTATCAGCTATCAAACCAAGCAGTTAACCAGCCACAGCCCTCACTTCTAGCTACCTGAACTACCCCGTAGTAACTGGTTTGTGTTAATTCACCCTTTAACAGGAAAGCTGTTTCTACGCTTCAAATTTGCTCTACATTTTTTGGCTACTCTTGGAAAACGTTGGATTTATTTTCTTTCATTTTGGAGGAATTTTTACTAATGAGTAACATTATTAATTGAAAAAGTAATAGGAGGAAATAAGAAAAAAACTAGAAACTATGATTAAAGTATCTAGTATTCTAATACCATGGCAATCTGGAGAAATGTTCCATCATGAATGAGTTTGAATGTTTTTGAAAAGGTACTGCTGAGAAACTCCTTGAAACCTCAGAACCAGAGATATTATTGTTTTCTAAGTGAATATTGATGGGGTTTCACTGTAGCAATTTGAAAAATGGGCTTATTGGTTGCTAAGGAAAGGAAGCTAAGGTACAGTTTTCATCCTTTTACTGTGTTGGTGGAGTAGAGCAAAGGAGGAATCAGAAAAGACTGGTTTCTGATACTGTTAAGGGTAGCAATTTGAAAGAAATGGAAATGCAGAACTGATTTGATTGTGTTAGGTAGAACTGAGAACAATTAATAGTTTGGAAATATAAAGTAGGATGTGATAGTTTGTCAGGGTTTGCTATAAGTGAAAGATTCTTCACTATTGATCTTTAAAATCTTAGTATATGCTTTTCTTCTAAAACGTCATGCTCTAATTAAAAAAACCCAACTAATTGAATAACTTAATTCCAGCAAGTAGATTAAAAAAAAAAAATTAAATGTAAAGTTAAGAATGGGCTTAAGAATATGAATACAAATAAATAAGAATGAACAGAACAGGTAAATGAAATGAGAGTACCAGTGAAATTTCTTCACTAAAAGGATTGTCAAGTACTGGAACAGGCTGCCCAGGGAAGTGGTTGAGTCACCACCCCCGGAGGTATTTGGAAGTTGTGTAGATGGGGTGCTTAGGGACATGGTTTAGTGGTGGACTTGTCAGTGTTAGGTTTATGATTGGACTTGATGATATTAAAGGTCTTTTCTAACCTAAAACTTACAGAGTGTGCACTTGATCCCACTCTCTCTGTCATTGATTAAGTTATTTAAAAGCACTGGTCCCAGTACAGACACGTGAGGTACCCCACTTTGTCACTGATCTCCCTCTGGACATTGAGACATTGCCTACTACCCTCTGGATAAAACTATCCAACCAACTCATAATCTATAACTAGCAGGTAGTAAAACACAGCTTTGTTTGGGGTCAGCTGTTAGCACAAGGCTGCCTCTGTCTCTCTGCTGTCTGTCTCCCTAACCTGAGCTGAATATGTTCTGTGATTCTGACAAAGGAATCTGGTGACACTTAGCAACTGGAAATCATCAATTTTCTTGCTACCCACCTGCAAAATTGGGTCACAATCTATCAAATTATTGTGATCTATCTTCTGGTCATTCAGTTTAATTTTTGTGCATCTGTGCAGTTCTACTAATGATAAATGAGATATGCATGTGTAAGATGACAACAAATAACTTTTACATGTTATTTATTCATAATTCTCCATTGTTCTAGATCTGGACCTTCCTCCTCTCAGTCTCAGCCTCCAAAGACATAGAAATAATTTGAGTACGCTTCTTTTGCAGCATCTCTTCAAAGTCTAAGTTTAAAATATAGAACAACCTTATACCAGACATGTTAAAAAGGAGATATTACATCCATTCAGAACCACAATTACTTAAATGTTTTTTATTTCATTGCCTATGCTGACTTTTTAGATAGAGGGTTAGGTGAGTAAAGAAGATGAAAACCATGCCTCTTTGTAAAACAACAGCTGCATATGCTTTTTATTGCCTTTGCTATCTTTGGTGAAAATGTTGGGAAACAGTAGTTTCAAAACTTTAGAACACAGACTGTAAATTTGTTTAATCAAGTCAAATAACATCTTTGTTCCCAGGTGTAGGGATAACCAGTATTTGTACTCACCAAAGTATTGCAAGCTCACCAAATAACAGTGAACAGCAAATACATACTGAAAGAAATAATTATGAATTTTGTATTTTCATTAAAAGGATGCACATATCAACAAACCAAAGCACAGGATAGATATAAAATAAAATAAAACTAAGAATGGGTGAACAATTTAAAATTATACTCATGCTACAGTTTCATAATGCTGAATTAAACCTGGGCATTAAACCTTCTGTTAAGGCTTTTGAAATAGCAAAATGCTACATTTTATAGCAAAGAAGAGAAGACAAATAATTGAGTATATCAAGATATACAGCTCTCACATACAATGCTGGCAGCGATGGTAGTTTGTTCTTAGAATGTAACTTGGTCTTCATACAAGAACCTCATCAATTTTCAGCAATGAACTAAGTAATTCTGTGTAATTTTGTCTTTTTCAAATGGCAAAACAGAGGCTGCCAGAATCTCAGTCACTGACACAGGGAATATTTAAGCTGATGTCCATTTTGACTTCATGATGAGGAAAATCTGACTGGCAGTTGCCTGCTCCAACAGTCACTGTATATTTTCACTAGTAGTGTATGTAACCTCCAATGTTATACAGTGAACACTATATTAGTGTGACAGAAATAATCATATAAAACTTACATGCTTAGGATTTAGGAATTAAATTGGTGTAGCGGAGTGGGCCAGCTATTGCAGAGTAACTCTGAGATTTGATGTTCAGCTTGTTCCCACATGTATTTCCCTGCAGAGACAAATGCTTACTCAGATTTGTTCCTGGTTGTGCATATAATAGGTTTTCACACTTTTGGGGTTTTTTTTAGCAGTTTTTGAAACATTATTTGAAAATTAGTAGCAAAGGTACTTTCCAGTGTTTGCATTGGAATTCATTGTGATGTTTGTACTGTTGTTGGTATAATATGATTTATTCGTTAGAGAAATTAAATACAGGGTGTGAGAAAAAGATTCCTGTAGCAAAGATACAAATGAGAAGTGAAATGCAAGAAAAAGTGTTGGAATAGAGGAGTGAAGCTTAGGAAATATTTGCTGGTTCCATATCTGTGGTTTCAATTTTACAAAATGTATTTTACTCCATCAGAAGACGAATGTCTAGAGATTGCAGGTCTGTTATAAATTTCTTTTGTTGCGGCTTGCCAGTCAAATGCTTTTTATATGTACTGATGTTCAGTTCTTTAAATTATTGAGAATACTTCCTGAACAATGCAGAAAATTGGATAAGTTTGTAAAAGCAACAAGTTTAAGCAAAGCATTTCCTCATCAGTTCCCATTTGTGATCAAGTCTAAATACAGTTCTTGAAATTAATATTTAATATGGGGAAAATGTGGTTCATTAACCTTTAAGATTCGTTCGCAATTAATTTATATTCCTCCTACATAGCACATCAATTTATTTGTACTGAGTGTGCCTTCCTCTTTGTGACATGACTGTTCCTGAATGTCATTGTCACTATAAACTTCAGTACCGTGATCACATGTACTTCAATAAATGTTTAATAGAATACATGCAATGTAGTATGTAGCATATAATAAGTATTATTTTGCTATTTTGCTTTGTTGAAGAAGCTTATGAAATAAACATGTCAAATAGTAACTCATCTGAAATCTTAATGTAGAACTGACAAGTTGTAGATTTAATGTCCAGGTGTTCATCAAAGTATATTGAGTTTCCCCAAAGAATTTTATTATGCTTTTCTTTAGCATTATAGGATTTTGAGTGAAAGGTTACTTCATATACTTGTTAAATGTTCTTTTTATCTCATTTAAAAATGACTTCATTAAATTCTTCCATAGGCTTTCCAACATTCAAAATACAGTATGTTATCGTAGAATCATATAATGGTTTGGATTGGTGGGAAACTTAAAGACCGTCTAGTTCCAACCCCCCTTCCAGAGACAGTGACACTTCCCACTATACCAGATTTTGCAAGGCCCAATCCAGGATCATTGTAGTTGCTTGCTTTGCTAGAGCTATACATTTACATGCAAAAAGCCAAAAGCTGGAGTACATTCAACATTTTCAAGATTACAAAATATAAAAATTTTCTTTCCCTGCTTTTAGTGATTTACAGTTAGCATTTTGGCAGTGCATTAAGGCAACTAAGTTAACAGGTGTTGAAGTCCTGTTGAGTCTCTCAAATTAAAAGTTTTCAACAGATTTTAACAAAGTAGAGCTGTAAAACACCTTCCTTCTCTGGAGGCTAATAAGTAAGCAGTGTGCACCTTCATTTTCTCCTTTCATTTAATTTTATTGCATTATATATGCAGCCAACAAATAGGTATTTATCCATTACAACAAAAGATGTGTTAATCTCACTAGAGGAGCTGCCTGGAAAAAACAATTGCAGTACCTTGAGCCATGCTGTGCAGTGGTCCATATACAATAAATAAGGGTGTGTGCACTTCTCAGTATCAGCTAGTGTGTGTGTAGTTTCCTGAATTGTATCAGCATGGGGAATAAGACTGGTATCTGTGGAATCCTTATGTAAAAGAGGAATCTATTCTTCTACATATGACACTAAAAATATAACCTATTCCATACTTCCAAGAGAGACTGGAGTCATAATAATAGGGTAAATTATATACTGTGTGCTCAGAGCAGTAAAAAACCCCACAGATCTGATTTGTGAAATGCAGTGAGGGTCTTGCTTCCTTGTAATCAGGTGTTAGCATCTTCAGGGTAGTTAAAAGCATTCTATTATAAAGTGTGTTTCAAATAAGGTTTTTGACAATCTATATAATTATATTAGAAGACTGTCATAGAGGAGATCTTGTGGCACAGCTGTTGTACCTGCCTTCTGTTCTTATTTTATTGCTGTTAAGGTACATGGAGTGTGCTGCTAAACAATAGCAGTGTTTGTAATTATGCAACCTTCCATCAACAAAAAGTACATTTGCACCTGCTGATTTATGGACAATTGTTGTGATTCTCACACTTCAGAGCAGCAGGTTTAAACTTTGGTATAAGTCATTTGATGGTTTCTTTGCTATTTCTCACCTTATTCATTACTTCCCCTAGTTTTCCCCAAACCAATATTTGATTTATGTCAAAAGGAAAGTACCCTAGGTGTTAATTTACTTGGATGATGTCTTCAGGCATAGTTTAACTTCCTTACCTTAATACCATGACTCTGTTAGGGTGCAAATCTGTTTTTTGTGAGTTCTATCAATGAGGAGTGACCAATGAAGGATGGTTCAGAGCAACATCTTGACATGGGTAATCAGAGGGTTTATCTATCAGAGGGTTTATCTAAAGCTCATTGACTGAGCTTTAAAGCTTTAAACTAGATTCAAAGGGGGAAAGGGAAAAAACGAGGCTCGCTGGAAACAGGTCTGGGATGTTTGTGGGGCAGTGTGCCAGCTCCACTGCTATTTCAGGGGAAGTAGAAGACAATGAGCCATGTGATGGGGAAGATGCAAGAGCTATCAGTGAGCTTGGACTCACAGTAGAACCTGGGAATGATCAAGTAGATGTGAATGAGGAGGGCGATAATGATACCATCAGGCGTTCTTCTCACAAGATGAGGGATGACACACCAGGGCTGGAGGGATGGGGGGCTAGTAAGGAACTTCAGCCCGTTACCCTGCAACATGCCGGAGACACAGCAGCACAGCCAAAATCTCATGGAGATGAGCCAGGGGCTCCTGGGATAGTAACAGCCAACACGGAAACATCAGGGAAACACCTCAAGGGAATTAATGGGTGTTTCTCTGGAAAGGGGACACAGCCAACTGCCTAGCTGAAGTGCCTCTACACAAATGCATGCAGCGTGGGCAACAAACAGGAAGAGTGGGAAGCTACTGTGCTGCTGGAAGGCTATGACATAGTGGCCATTACTGAAACCTGGTGGGATGAATCCTCTGACTGGAGTGTGGCTGTCAATGGCTACAAGCTATTCAGAAGGGACAGGAGGGGAAGGGGGGGTGGAGGTGTTGCCCTCTATGTTAAGAAATGGATTGAATGTGAGGAGATTTCCCTAAATAGCCACGAGGAAGTCAAAAGCCTATGGGTAGGAATTAGAGACCAAGGCAACAAGGGGAACCTTGTGGTCGGAATCTACTATAGGCCTCCTGATCAAGGGGATGCTATTGATGAAGCATTTGCACTCCAGCTATAGGAGGTATCACACTCACAGGCTCTCATCCTGCTGGGTGACTTCAATCACCCTGACATTTTCTGGAAAATTATCACGGGCAGCAGTAGGCAGTCAAGGAGGCTCCTGGAGTGCCTTGATGAGAACTTCCTGGGACAAGAAATAGCTCTACCTGAGGGAATGCAATACTGGACCTACTGGTCAACAGTGCAGGTGAGCTTGTCAAGGACCTCAAGATTGGAGGCAGCCTGGGCAGCAGTGACCATGGTGGAATGTGCATTACTAAGGGTCACAAATCAGTCAAGGAGCATAGCCAGGACCCTGAATTTCAGAAAGGCAAACTTCCAGCTCTTCAAGGAGTTAATTAACAGGACACCCTGGGAAATGGTCCTCCAGGACGAGGGAGCAGAACAAAGCTGGCAGATCTTTAAAAACACTTTTCATAAAACACAAAACCTCTTGATCTCTAAGTGTAAGAAATCAAGCAAGAAAGGGAAGAGACCAGCATGGCTGAGTCACGACCTGCTGGTCAAGCTAAAAAGT